>BLKR01004751.1:0-98929 GCA_011170035.1 Teleogryllus occipitalis | reverse complement strand
TCATCTCGTTTTAGTTGATAATGGCAGTCAGATTGCTAATTACATGGAAGTAAACACTTGAAACTAGCAGACTGAATTAAAATTCTATAGAATTTTAAATCATCTTCAGTGTATATTGTAAATAATTGTCATTAGTTTATCATATGATATAAAAGTCAAGTAAATTGAAACTGAATATTTTGAATTATAAATTGAGAACTATAGATTAATTATAACTTACAAAACTTATGGAACATTATGATTATGAATTGAATTATCTTTATACAGAAGGAGTTAATTAATTCTTTTTGATAAATATTGTCATAGAAGTTCAAAGAAGTTTTTGATTGTTTTCTTTAAGTAGTACTCGGACGAAATAATAATTTATTTGTTTGCAACTAACATGCTCTAAATAACAAAACCAATTGAAAACTCATGGCCAAAATATCGTTCAGATAGTGTCACACGAAACAGATCTTGCGAAGCAGGATTGCAAGCTAGGATCACTAAAATAGTCAGCAAAGGGACTGTTGGCGTGTAACGCAAGTAGCACATACTCTTTTTATTCTTAAGAGACAAATGAACGAACCGATCTCGTGCAGAAAAAGTCTGAAAAAGTCGGCTTTGAGCAAAGTTCCTCTCGTGGATAAATGAGAGAAATGTGTTGAGAAAAGCATCGAGAACTTTATTGGTTCCCATGAACAATCGGACACGGAAGGGACAAAGGAGCGCGCACAAGGGAGCGTCAGAAGACAAAGGAACTCGTCTGCGAGAGTTCGCTGAACAGTGGGTAGAGAATTCATTATAGCTGGATACATTCTTGGCACAACTTCAAATAATATTGATATAAACGAATAGTGTGTAAGATGATTGTGATCACCTCATCAGATATTGAGATTACCACATTATGGCCACAAAAATAATGTTTTACTTTGTATTCAAAATTATTACTATTTCTGAGACGATATTATTTCCAATAATATGTCTTAATTTTCCAATAAAATAACTCTTGACTTTTCTTCTTTACGAAACAATAACTATCTAAGCACTCTCCAAATGAATGCCTTTCATACAACTTCCTAATGAACGCATAAATCCTTCAGCACTCGGCACTTTCCGTGGAGAAAGGGAATCTCTGTCCTTCATACAAATTCTATCAACGTTACTGAAGTGGGATATTCTTTCACTAAATTTCTGGCAATAAGTTCAGTTTTATTGATAGGTATTTCCCAAAAAGGAATCTTCAATACCAGTAAAAGTATTAGTGCTGTAAATGACAGAAATAATTGTGCCAAATAATTTTACACTTTACAATTTTTTTCCTCAACATTTAACTCCTTATTGGCAGATGGATTGTATTACCCTGCGAGAACAGAAGCCAAAGCATCGTCAAAAATTGATGTACACTCACGACTGAAAATGGGAGTGAATAGAACGTATGAATGATAGCAAAGTTTTACAATATGATCAGAGATTACTTGAAATTTCTTGAGATTGGGCAATTCCCTGCCAAACGTGGCGGATTTCCAGTTCGTTATCAACAACGACAGGGCGAATGCCAGATGTTATTAAGGCAGACAGAAATGTTTCATAGCTAAGAAGTACTGTATATACTGCTGAATAAGGTAAAGTAATTAGCGTGAAAATTAATCTCCTTGTTGAAAATAAACCACTGAATGTTTTCTAGGTTTCAATTCTTTTCCCATCCATTGATATCTTTACACATCCAGTGTATGCAGCAATTAATCGTCTGTAGTTGTAATGAGAGTGCATCGTGGCCGAGCCCGAATTTCGAAAGATCGTTGTGAGCACAGCAACAGGAGGCCGGTGGTTCCAATCTGCGCGGGTAGATGGCGTTGCTCATAGTCAGGGAAGGCGCGTGGACCCAGCGAGCGCCAATGAGGGGACTGTCTGCCCTTCCTCACCGCCGTCACCGTTAACCTCAGCGTCATCTTCACCGTCACCCTCACCCTCAGCGTCACCTTTAGCGTCGCCGTCACTTTCACCTCCATCTTCGCCTTCACCGTCGCCGTCACCGTCACCTCACTCTCACCGTCACCCTCACTCTCACCGTCACCGTCACCCTCACCGTCACACTCACAATTACTCTCACCGTCAACCTCACCCGTCACTCTCACCGTCATTTTCACCGTCACCGTCACCGTCACCGTCACCGTCACCGTCACCGTCACCGTCACCGTCACCGTCACCGTCACCGTCACCGTCACCGTCACCGTCACCGTCACCATCACCGTCACCGTCACCGTCACCGTCACCGTCACCGTCACCGTCACCGTCACCGTCACCGTCACCGTCACCGTCACCGTCACCGTCACCGCCACCGCCACCGCTACCACCGCCGCTACCACCACACCATTACCACCATCACTACCAATACCACCATCACCATCATCACCTTCACCACCATCACCATCATCAACACCAGGCTCACTATCACTACTAATACCACCATCACCATCATCATCGCCACGGCTACCGCTGTCAGGAAAGACATAAATAAGGGGTCTTAATGGAGTTCACTGTGTGTGGCTTTTTGTACGCTGTGTTACATTGTATGGTTTATAGTTACCAGAGTTTTGACGACCTGTACTGCGGACTACTTCCGAATATGGAAAGTTAGGCTTCAATTTGGAATTTCTGTTAGGTGTTGCGCCAACTTGGCTCGATTTTTTCCACATTTTATTCACATTACCATTTTATTTCAATTTGACGAATCTCCTGTGCGTTTATTTAACTTCGGGTTTCTGGGTTGAAGATAAAGTTTTGGGTTGGTGAGCTGGTTTGGTGAGCTGGGTTGGTGAGCAGGGTTGGTGAGCTGGGTTGGTGAGCTGGGATGGTGAGCTGCAACTGCATTGATTGCCCCCACCAACGACCGATCACTCAGATTTACAATTACCTAGTCCGCTGCTTCGACTCCGTGCAGCCAGCCGCAGCCAACGCCCTCCGCTGCGCAGGAGCCGGAGTCGAGAGCGACGGAAGCCGGTTGGTTCATTGGCGCGCGGTTGCAGCCGGGGAATGGAACGCGGCGCAGGGGCGCGCGACGCGGCCGACCCGCGAAGCTCCAAAGTGCGGCGGGTGGCGGCTCTCGACCCCTGCCTCATTAACACAGGTCGCCGGCGCTACCGTACGCCGGGCCGGGTTGTCTATGGCTGCAGGCCGCAGCACTATGCCCGGCCCACTAGGAATGGGTGGTCCATGAAAATAATCCATCGCATTTTGTTGTTCCATTAATTTGTGTACATTAATCTCTCTGAATTAACCGATTCATCTGAATTCTTCTGAATATATAGTATAAATCAGATTTCAATATCAATATACTCAATAAATTAATTATTTAAAATACCACCATGAATGTATTATTCAAAACAAATTCAACTCAATAAATGGATTTATTGTTAATACGATTAGACTAATGCCTGAAACGTTAAAATCTTTAATTCTTTTTGTCCATTTGGTGTGCAAAAGAAACCAAAATAAAAGTTGAGTTACTTAAACATTAATTTCACACATTTGAATTCATTTTTATGTATTAACTTGTAAATTATTTGTCAAATGAAATTTTTATAGCTTAGGAGTGTTTTATGATGTTTTTAGGAATGTTTTAGGATGTTTTGGTATTCATATCTGTGCGACTCCTCCTCTTAGATGATTATTCGTATAAAAATGAATTCATCTATGGCGTTCTTACGTAATTCGTCACAATTATCTTTTCTAATCCTTTCAGACATACGTGGGTTTGAAATAATCAAGTACTTTTTCTAAAAGAACATTTTGTCGTCAAATAAAGTGAATGAATTTCTTGAAATAGAAAAAAAAGGTGTGAAATGAAAAGTTGCCCTGAAACTAATTGACTTATAAAAATGATGTATTATTTACTCTTCACATTTTAATTCAAAATACTTGAATGCAAAATCAGCCGTCACGAAGAGTAATTCGGAAAGATACGACTATTTTGGGAAAGGGGATCAACATATTTTTTTAAATCATGATCTTATTAGAGTTCCGAATCATTTTGCCCTCTCTCACCAGACGATGATTTTCACGTTTGAGAGAACAGTTCGGCAAGTTTTGGAAGAACTAAAACGTACAGAACCAAACCTCTTCGAAATCTTTATTATTTTAATAATAATAATAATAATAATAATAATAATAATAATAATAATAATAATAAGTATTATTATTATTATTATTATCATTATTGTTGTTGTTTTTATTGAGACAAAGAATGTGTCTATGGTAATGTGTTGAGCTTAAAAAATAGTATGTAATACCTATGGAAAATAATCTTACTCGCTCTCATCATTGGTATTGGCGTGAAAAATCATCTTCCGAGCTTCCAGCTCCTTGAACGTGTGGACGGCAAATTCTAAAAACAGCTACGCACATGAAGAAGCATGCAACGCATGTCATTCACAATCTAACGAGACGCAGTGCAACGGGATTAATGTATTGAAATGGACCCAAGATATTTTACACTTGTTTTGTTTTATCAATTAATATACGTACGTTTGCTCTGTGAGTTTTCCCAGTACATGCTCTTTTTACCTATTTGATGTTTTGCGACTAGCGTATTCACAGAAACGTGCTGTTCTGTATTCCATTTCATATACTCGTGCATATCACTTGCTCTAGGATTTATAATTTCTTTTGATCTTATTCAGTTGATTATTTACTATATTCTTCTTTGATATTCATCTTTCGCATCGTCTTCTCTTTGTTTACATTTTTTCTCGGTTGCTTCTTCATCTAATTAAGAGTATTAGTAGGTTTTGTTGTTTGAACCCATGTCTCCCTTCGTAAAAATATAAAGTAATATTGATAAATATTTTAATATTTCTTAACTTAAATCTCATACCCTCTTCATGTAAAATTAAACCAATTACAAAATGCGATTTTATGATTTGGCATTTAATTGATATTAAATATTGTCTTGATGAGTACCTTAAACAACTGTCAATAATTAGTGTAATTCTAGTAAAACTTGAAGTATCAAAGCTTTAACATTTTAAACCCTTTCATCCCACCTAATGCATTTGTACAATTAAAGAATAAAATAGTACGTTCAATACAATGCAGTATTACCAATGTGACTGGGAATTGATTTTATACAATTAGAGAGAATGTTAAAAAGGTCTCTATTGTTATAATTTTGAAAGCAAGTTAATGTAAGTATTTTGAATTCCCCGCATTGAAATCCAACAGATCGTTACACCTAAAATACAGTTCTCATGACGTGATGTTAATGAACGTAAACTAATTGAAATTTCAATGCGTCCGCGGTAAAAAAAACACAACAAAATAGATTTAGTCAGACAAATCGCACGAAAATCTCCCACATTTGACACAAAGCGAAATCTATGTTGCATGTTGTAATTATTGTATCAAATAAACG
Organism: Teleogryllus occipitalis; assembly: GCA_011170035.1. Classification (NCBI taxonomy): domain Eukaryota; kingdom Metazoa; phylum Arthropoda; class Insecta; order Orthoptera; family Gryllidae; genus Teleogryllus; species Teleogryllus occipitalis. Next base: position 93,537 of record BLKR01004751.1, on the reverse strand, counting down.
TAATGAATCTCCCAGTGACTATATATTCTTTCTGGAGACATCAGTTTTCACAAGACATTCCATCTTCCTTAATCCTCCTCGTAGCTCCGTCTTCCTCCAGCAAATCTCTCGTCTGCCTCCCGGCAAAACCTCCGCTTGGCTTGTCTAGCCGCCCGTTGGGCCCATCAGAGCCGCCTATCTCCTCCCTCCAACCACCACCGACACCCGCCCACCAACCTCAACCCGACCCAACCATTCTATCATTTCTCCCCTTCCCCACTCATTCCTCCCCGCCACTCAAGTCTCCCCAGCCTCTCACCATCTCTCCGTGTCTCTTTCCACCTTACCCCTCTTCTTTCCGCCCCTCTCCGACTATCTCCGCCTCTCTCCACTTATCCCCGTTTCCCTCGCATCTTCCTGTCTCTACCCGTCTCTCCTTGCCTCTCCCGTCTCTCCCCGTCTCTCCCCGTCTCTCCCCGTCTCTCCCCGTCTCTCCCCGTCTCTCGCCGTCTCTCGCCGTCTCTTGCCGTCTCTTGCCGTCTCTTGCCGTCTCTTGCCGTCTCTTGCCGTCTCTTGCCGTCTCTTGCCGTCTCTTGCCGTCTCTTGCCGTCTCTTGCCGTCTCTTGCCGTCTCTTGCCGTCTCTTGCCGTCTCTTGCCGTCTCTTGCCGTCTCTTGCCGTCTCTCTCCGTCGCTCCCCGTCTCTCCCCGTCTCTCCCCGTCCCTCTCCGTCTCTCCCCGCCTCTCTCCGTCTCTCCCCGTCTCTCCCCGTCTCTCCCCGTCTCTCCCCGTCTCTGCCCGTCTCTCGCCGTCTCTCTCCGTCTCTCGCCGTCTCTCGCCGTCTCTCGCCGTCTCTTCCCGTTTCTTGCCGCCTCTTCCCGTCTCTTCCCGTCTCTTCCCGTCTCTTCCCGTCTCTTCCCGTCTCTTCCCGTCTCTTCCCGTCTCTTCCCGTCTCTTCCCGTCTCTTCCCGTCTCTTCCCGTCTCTTCCCGTCTCTCCCGTCTCTTCCCGTCTCTTCCCGTCTCTTCCCGTCTCTTCCCGTCTCTTCCCGTCTCTTCCCGTCTCTTCCCGTCTCTTCCCGTCTCTTCCCGTCTCTTCCCGTCTCTTCCCGTCTCTTCCCGTCTCTTCCCGTCTCTTCCCGTCTCTCCTCGTCTCTCTCCGTCCCTGTCTGTCTCCCCCTGCTTCTCCCTGTCTCTCCTCGTTTCTCCCCGTCTTTCTTCTACTCCCCATCTCCCCCCGTCTGTTCCCGCTTCTCTGCGTCCCTCCCCGTCCATCCTCCCCTATCCGTTCCGTCGCGTCGTCCCCATCTGTCCCCTTTGGGTGGTTGCCCGGCGGTGGCGTCGGCGGCGCGGTGCCGCGCTGCGCTGCTCCGTTGCAGCGGAAGGGGCGCTGCGTCCCCGGGGAGGCGGGCGCGCTCCAGGTCTCAGGTCCGCCGACGCGCGCGCCGCCTCGCGACGCTGGCCAGATTTACAGGCCACTCGCGCTTTGCTGCCGGTTGGCCCGCCCCCGCGCGCGGGGTGACAGCCGGCGCAATTCCCGGGATTCGAACTGGGACTCAAAGGGAATACTAGAAGGCAGAGAATACCACAACACAATCACATTTTGCGTCGCAAGTGAAAGCAATTTCGTATGAATATGACAATTCATTCTATTTGTTAGAGTATTGTAAAAATCTCAGAACTGATTTACACGTTTCAGAAGAAGAAGTGCAAGCAAACTTATTTTCATGAGTTCCTTCAATAATTGAGTGAATCAGAGCCATAGTTATCTACGGAACTTTTTCTCTGTAACATGACTCGCAACTATCCGTTTTATGAGGACCAAACCGTTTAATCCTTATGAATGAATGAATGAATGAATGAATGAATGAATGAATGGTTTATTGTCTCAAACTGTCCCTTTGAACCAATTCATTCACTGATGCATTCATTTATTCAAAAGGATAAAGAATTATGGCACTAATGGAGCATTATTAAGAACCATACTTCATCGGAAAATGGAACTTCACGATTTCGTGGGTTACGCAGTTCTGGTACTGAAACACTCAATTATCCTAAAAGTCTTATCTCGTATTATTAAATTTAAATATTCGTATCCTTCTGAATCTTTTTGAGTTATTTCAGTGAGCTCATTTCCTAATCCTATCATTCTTACGTCACTACTTGCTTTTCGGACGTCAACCTCCATTGCTTTTTGGTAAACAAATGCCTGAGAATATTCAGTACCTCTTTGTTATTCTCAACTCTGATACTACACAAATACTACGTAAATACGATACATAAAAATGTAAATATAAATTTATTTATCATTTATTATCATTTTCAACAAAATGTGCTAGTTTTGGGAAGCATTAGTGACATGATAATATTTGTATATTGAACCTTCTATTATAGAAACAGTCATTTTTAATGATTTACTTGCATAAACTGATTAATATTTTCAGTTCTACTTATATAAAATCATTTTTAATATTGATTTTGAAAGAAATGCATTATTTGTAGGGGAATGTAGTTTTGGGTTCTCTTAGTTCCTTTTTTATTTTTGGTGGGTTCCCTTATGTGTTCAAGTAGTATTGGTAATACATCAATTGGAATAACGAAAGAATTACATCACTGAATATTTCTCTTTTCAATTCACCCATTCTATTAAAGCACACAAATATGTAATTTTTAATGTGAAATTTATAACCAGTAGTTACAAGAAATTACATATGACAGGTTCTGATATTTTTAAACCTTACTTTCTAATAAAATACTCGAAGATGAAGATAAAGAATTAAATAATAATTTATATATGAACTTACGGGGAACGATGGCTCAGTGCATCAACTGATGTCACTGCAGCGCCTCTGACCAGGAGGTCCTAGGTTTGAGTCCTGACGGCGGCAGGATTTTCGACACTAGCTTTTCAGCTAGGTCGAATTCAATCGCTGACTGGAGGAGAATACTAGCGACCGGCTGCACTGATCGGTAGTTTTCCGTGATTTCTCAGATCAACACCAGGCGAATGCCGGAGCAGTACGCTAACAAACGGGCCACGGACCGCGCGCGATCTTTCCTTCCTCTTCCTTGTCCTATCCTCCCCCCCTTACACACATACTTACACTAACATGCACTACACTACCACATATTTCGGGAGACCGGTCGGAAGCTTAGAGCTTGTCCCGGCTGGGGGAGGTGCCCCGCTGGTGGGAGAATCCTGGTTAGGGGGAAATCCCACTAGCCGACGGTAGGTCGGCGCCGGATCTCGCCATCCAGCGGGGGCAGAACACCGCTATCTTCCTAGAAAAAACACGTACTACACTTACGAGACTAATGACCAAAGCAGTTGACGCACCCGGAAACACGAAAAAATCAATCAATCAATCAATCAAATATATATCAACTCAAAATATGGTTTGTGGTTACTCAACATCCTACTTGTTGAGCAATGAGTGAGCCACTTATTAATACGTCCAATGAGAGAGGGTAGAAACGAGAAGAAACACAAATTAAAGTTGCACGCTGAAAGAACGTTCATATTGTGAGGAAGCTGACATCGAAGTTCCGACAGGAGGAGGCATCCGAGACGTCAAGATACCATTTACACTCCAGTGACTAGTGACAGTGTTGCCAGGGTCTTCATGAAGTGGAAAATACCGAAAAAGAAATTTCGTATCTCAAGAAAGAATTCGGGAATGAGAGCACCAAGACGGGAGAATTCCGAGAGTGCGGAAATGAACCATCAGACAAACTGCGGACGTGAAATGTCGAACTTTCTTGAAACTTAAGAATAGACTTTTGAAGAAAAGCCAACTGTGAATGAAAGTTCGGTTAAGACAAGTTAGTATTTTGAAGTCATATGGAGTTTTTTAACACATTGAGGGATCTAAGTAAGGCTGTATTATTACAATTGAGGTGAGAGAGACTAAATGAAATAAATTAGCATAAATTATATTTAACTGAAGTATAAATTTAAACATTGCAAAGTGTGCAAAAACGTTTTACGCAATTTAATCATTCTATTACGTTGATCTGAAGTACATTACAAAATTATGTAATATAATTTAATAATTGTAATACTTTTAAGTTATTAATTGTTTTGTAAAACAGAATAATGAAGTATTGGGATAAAACATTTAACTGAATCAAAGTATTCAACTCAAAATAATATATAAATTTTATAATATGAAAATAACATAATTTTTTCTAGCATCATCAAGAATTAATTTTTAATTCAATCAAATAATAGCTTATTACTCGTCTTTAAAAGAAATTTTCAACTTTTTTATCATGAAAATGTCTATTATCTTGTTTCATTCAAACAGTTTTCAGAAGAAAATGAATTCCAAGTATGACATACGTATTTGAGTTAGAAATAAACATGCAGGCCAGTAAAAAAATTTTACGAATATATAAATAATAAATAATACCTCACCAGTAATTGGTACTTCGGTTTTAAATATTGAAGGACATTTTAAAATACAGTTGAACACTGCGTGGAGAAACTCACTCTTAAAGGTGACAGTTTGTGAACATTTTCATATCCACATATATTTTGTGTTCTTTTGGAACCTTTCAAGTTTTTGTCCTAAAGTGTCATAAAGGTTTCTTGATAAAGGTAAGGAAGAGGATTTTATTGTACCCTAAATCCATAAAAGACTCAAGGTAAAGTAAGGTAAGGTCGTTCGTAAGATCGATCGACGTTTCCTTCGAATCGAAAATCATAGAATTGGGATCACAGTCCATTATACATTTTTTAACGAAACAAAAATTTCTCAAAGCAAATAAACTCCCAGGTCATGTGAAACTGACACAAGAGTAGAAGCACAAACTAAACAGTAGTACACTAATTATTAAATGTTCAATACAATAATCATTTGTAAAAGTAATGAACCAAATTTGAAATAGTCCATTAATAAAACTAGAAGATATAATGGTCAATTTCAATTGTTATAATTAAACATATTTTTTACGCTTACGTAAATCACAAAATTTTAAGTTAAAGCCTGTAACCTTTCCGACTGCTTGGAAGGAGTGATTTACGATATAAAACTCAACTGTAATACGAATATAAGAAGTAATACATGCGTTACACAATGCCGCAACACGTAACGCCTGCATTAGGCTTAAGTTTTTACAGACACATTTCAACATATCTGTTGCAGTTATTTATTAGCACATTAAACAATAATTTTAGCTTACAAAATATCTATCATAAACTCTTGTCATGTATATAACCATGTGTAGAACATTCCCATACGGATGCAATGTTATGATTACTGAAGCTGTAGTTAATAACCACAAAACCCAAGTTCAGAGCCCACTGAATGAAAAACTTAACGCTTGGAATGAACAAACTCGTTTTTCACTAAAAAACATAAACATTCTCGAACTTTGAAATACGATGGTCAAATTTTGTAAGTATCCTTACGTGTGATTTGCTTCATGTTTACAGAAAGGTTGAAACATTATCTTTGGAACCCTATCATTTCACACGTTTGGTGCAAACCTGTTTCAGATTTAGTTTGGTTGGTTGTTAGTGATACCGCACACGTCAACTACTGAAGTCATTAATCCCGTACGAGTTGTGCATGTTTCTTCATGTACTAAGGAGGTGGCGTGAATCTTTCACCACTAGATAGAGATATCCGGCGCTGACATACCGTCGGCTAGCGAGCGTTCCCCCAAGCAGATATCTCCCATTTGCGGCGCACCGCCCCAGTCGGAACAAGCTCTAAGATCCTGATCGGATTTCCGGAATATGTGGAAGTGTAGTGCAAGTTAGTGTGTGTATGTAAGTAAAGAGTGAAGATAGGACAAGAAAGAGGAAGGAAGGATCACGCGGGGCCCGTAACCTGTTTGTCAGGGTACAGCTCCGGCATTCGCCTGGTGTTGATCGGAGAAATCAGGAAAAGTACCGATCAGAGCAACCGTCCGCTAGAATTCTTCTCCAGACAACGACTGAATTCGACCTAGCTGAAAGACTAGTGTTCAAAATCCTGCTGCCGTCGGGACTCGAACCTAGTGAATCATGAGACATCTCATGATGCACTGAGCCACATCTCCAGGAACAGAACAGATTGTGGTTCGAACGATCAGCATAAAGATAATAAATACATGGCCTACACCTCATACCAACCCACAATTCCTTTCCTATACAAACGCATCCATAAAACTCCGTTTCGTATGTGGATACCGTTCCAGGAACACGCAACATACTACGGAAACTTTACGGACCACGCCGTATTGCCCGCTTCCGCGATTTCGAGGCGCCGAGGTCCTACGGCAGGGCTGTCCGAGGTTCGGCAGGGCACCATGGCGTCCCAGATTCGCCCGCCTTGCCTTAAATGCGCGAGTGCCCTTCTGTAAACTTGAAGGGGAAATCTATACTCCGATTTAAATATAGTGGCACTTCACTGTAACGAGTTGGAAGGAGAGAGAAACATTATCGTCGAATCGGGAGCTCCAGTATCAACAATATCAGTTGTAATGAAGCCCTCGATTGAATGACTTAGTCCCCCTCTCCAGCCAGTTCGTGACCTTAAAGTGCCAGTTTATGTAAATAGGAGTACAGGAGAAGTAATTTGGTTGCGTAAGAAGGAAGGCGCATAGTGTAAAAAGAAGTACAAATAATTCTAAAATGAATTATCCATCAATCTTAAGAAAGTAAAGTTTGGTTAATTAATGAAAGAAAATGTGTTTTACAAAAAGTTAAGATGTTTAATGGCTTACGTAATTACACAGATTACTGTAAACATTCACAGTAACCTACACGTAAGAGATTACACGTACTGTAAGCATGCAACCAAATTTCGAATCGTAATATGAAGTGGTTGACAGCTGAACAAAAAAAGACTGCTTTAATGAATCATACAACAGATATTCTGCTGCTGTTTTTATTGGAGTTCATTACGAAAATCAGCTGTTCATAAATGCCTGTAGAACCAAATACGAATGAAATATTAATGCAGAATTGGCGGTCCACGAGGAAAGCGTCGTCTACTCCCCCTGTCGATGGCTTCGTGTCACTCGAGGTGACACGAAGTTGTAAGTTGGTGTCACTCAAGGCTAAACTAATGGTAACACCCCGCTAAATGAAATATAAAAATATGTGTGTCTGAATAGTTTATTCATTATTTGATAAAACTACAAGTATATTTGCACGATATTAAAGATAATTTATACGTTGTTTTGTTATTTAAGGTCGCATCAACATTTAGGTCTTTAGCGACCACTTTTGGAGTTAACGATATGGTAACTGTGAAGATGAAACGAAATAGTGGTGATAAGAGGTGAAAGGACGAATACAAATACAACCATTCCCAAGGCGAGACTCGAACCCACGACCCTTCGGTCCCCGAAATCACTAGAACACTACTGCCTTAGCGATCTCGGCCACCGGGCCGACGGTTTGTAGATTATTTTATCAGTATTAACGGTAAGATATGAAAATGGAATCGCCGATATCGAGAGTCTGGAATCACTGAAGAATTGGGGCTTTCTGCTTGTAGTTTCGAGTTTTACTTTATATTATTTTTCTTTCCTTATATGATTTAATTGTATAACTCTTGAATTTATATATATATATATATATATATATATATATATATATATATACACTTTTCAAATTAATTATTAAAATTATATAATTCGAACTATAAAATTTTATAATTGGTGTCACCCTGGGTGCACCGCCCTCTCTGCCCCCCCCCCTAGCTATGCCACTGCTTCGTGTGAATTTCCTCCAAGTCGCTACCCCTGCTCTTTTGTTACTCCCAGCCACTCACGGGCTACGTGCTGGGGCGACCCCTCTGCTCCAAGCACGCTGTTTGGCCAGGCCTGTCCTCGGGCAATGTTTCGGGGCCTACTCAAAGCCCTGACTGGTTTACCACGTTCTTGTTTGTTCGGCGGCGCATCGATATGCAAAGGGAGTGTTATTTTAGAGATATGAAAATGGTATGCAAATGCGAATTTTTATGTTTCTTCGACGCGAGCTGCAAGTTCCACGCCCGAAGGGTTCTCGTAAATCCGCTTGCAATGCCTCGCGACCGCCTGCCTGGCTCCTTGTTTCATTGAGTGGGCTGGTTTATCGTGTGGGCGGGAAACGGGCCGTTCCTCACCCCGTGATATGTTGATCTACGGAAGTGTTTCCCTGAGGGAAGTACTCTTTTGTCATGTTCCAGAGTTTGAACATATTTTATTGATATGAAACTTACTACGCCTTTGGAAATAAATTGGTAACGACAAAACCAGAAGGAAATTTTTAGGATCTCAAAGCACAGAGGATTAAGACAAACTGGATTCACTACTTTTAGTATTTAAATGCAATATACCAAATTGCAATTTACCAAATCTCGTTCGAATGTACACTCGAATTACAAGTTAGGAGCTAACGATATACCGCGTGTAAAAAACTGTAAGTACTTGGGTTTGGTCCTGCGTAGCGACTTGGGCTGGTCGGATCATATTAACAATACGGTCAAGAAATCATGGAGGGCGCTGCACTTTGTAATGCGCATTCTAAAAAACAGTAGTTTGAATGCCCGATCCTTGGCATATACTTCACTTGTTCGTCCTATTTTAGAGTACGGAGCGGCCTGCTGGGACCCGTACAGAAAAGGGCAAATCGAGGCGTTAGATAAAATTCAAAAACGGGCCGGGAAGTTTGTAAGTCATGGACGCGTTGATGGACGAGATGAATGGGAACCCTTATCTAAGAGACGGGAACGGGCGCGTTTATGCGTAATGTACAAGATATACAAAGGGGACTCAGCATGGGCAGACCTCAGTAAAAGATTACAGAAACCTGATTATAAAAGTAGAGGAGACCATCCCTGGAAAATACGATGTAGAAAGCAAAGAACGGATGTAGGCAAGTTCTCCTTTGTGAATCGTACTATAGTAGATTGGAACAAACTACCTGCAAAAGCACTAGAGACTCTTCCTTCTAATGTAGTGAAATTTAAAAATATACTTAATTCTATGTAGGTCATCATTAATAATACTGGGACTTTTATCATTATTATTATTATTATTATTAATATTATTGTTATTATTATTATTATTAGTTTCATTATTATAATCGTTAGTATTATTAATAATATGGTCATGTCTCTTATACAGTGAAGTGAAGTGAAGTGAAGTGAAGTGTGGTGGGGGCATGGAAGGGGTGGGGAGTGTAGTGTAGTGCAGCGCAGTGAAAAAGTGAAAGTGAAGTGAAGTGTTAGAAAAGCTATAAGTCAACATATAGATAACTCAAAATTAATTATAACTAGGATATTAATCTCTAATTCTAATTGTAATTATATTTGTAAATATTCGTAATAGTTTTGTAATTGTCGTATATCTAGTTGTAATAATGTTTGCCACCGAGCATTAGCTCAAAGCGAACTTTAATAAATCTATCTAATCTATAGCGCATATAAAAATGCAGTATATAAGAGCACCCTCTTCTCGGAATAATATTGGAAGATTTAATATGTGTGATTCATCAGATTAGATAACTATTATAATTATTATACTCGTCTCAGTACTGAACACTATAGAAAACAAGGCATGCCCTGCAATTAACAGTATCTACTTTGTAAGTGACATCGTGCTAGCTATTAGTAAATATCACGACTAATTTTATTTATTTGTCGAAAAAGTAGTACGGTTTTGCAAGCTGAAAGAAAAAAAAACTGAAAAAATATCGTGCCATTTATAAGATATAAAATTGGCTGAAATATAATGCTTAACACCGTGAATTTTGTAAAGGTTTTATAAATATTTCAAGTAACAGAAAATAGTTACTTCGTCTCTTGCAATCATTTTTTCTTTATTTTTGGCGATATTTTGATTTTGAAATGTAAGTTCTATTTACTTACTCTATGTAGCTTCTGACAAACTCTTATTCATGTTCTACAGCACCTATTTCCTCCGAACATTTTTAAAATTCAGATTGGTATTACTTGGTTAGAAATTAACAAAAACCGTGAAGCGGCAATAATGTTTGCGTAATACACAGTTGTAATGTAAAAATATTTGATTGAATCCAAAAGTATTTTTATCAGAAACTCACATGCATTAACATGTATTATTTATAAAAAGAATTATTTTTCCTAACTCTACCTGAAGAACTAATTATTAAGTCGTCAAAAAACTTATTAGTTTGAATTTACGACCATGAATATTCGTTTCTAAGAATTATGTAACGGTTTTCTGAAGAAAGCTGCACTATTTTTATGTTCTCGATATATTTGAAAAAGTGATTACATTAGATCTTTAGTGCTTACGGTATTTTATTCCAACACAACCTCTTCTTTATCCTGTCTAGAGGGTAAGATATACGTCACACTTATATTTGCTGTTTATCCGCTTCCAAACGTCTCTTGAAGTACAAAAAATATAGCGCCGAATGCGGGCTGCATCAGACGCGAAATTATGAAGAGAAAGTGGCTCTCCCCGCGAAATTCCTCATCTTCATCACAATACGCGAAGAAGGAGCGAGGTCGCCAATATCACTGAAGGGGAAACAAACACTCAGCCGTGACGGGCGGCCTTGAGCGTCCCTTCTTTAATTTTTCGAGACCCCCGCGACCGTGATTTGGCGGAGGGTCCGAGAGGGAGGAAGACGCCACGTCGACGTCCCGGCTGGCAGCGCAGACGTTTGGGAAGGCGCTCTGGCGCGGCGCCAAGGCTTCAAGCAAAGGCAATGCGGAGCGCCCCGCCCCCTTCCCCCACCCCGCTCTGCTCCGCCCCGCTCCGCCCCGCCCCGCCCCGCCCCGCTTCGCCCTGCTTCGCATTGCCTCGCTCACCCCGCTCCGCTCTCCCGGCCCCGCCCGCCCCGCCCCACCCCGCACCGCCTTGCCAGCCCACCCCACCCCGCCCCGCCCACCCGCCTCGATCCGCCCTGTCCCCAACCGCTCTGCTCCGCTCCGCCCCGCCCCGTCCGAACTCGCTCCGACCCGCCCCTCTCTGCTCTGCCCCGCCCCACCACGGTCCGATTTGCCCCGCTCCGCTCAGCCCCACTTTGTTCTGCCCCGCACCGCCCCACTCCGCCCTGCTTCACCCCGCCCGCCACCCACTCCGCCGTCCCGCCTCGCTCCGCCCCGCTCCGTCCCGTCCCATCCCGCCCGGCCCCTCCCGGCCCCCGCCCCACCCCACCCAGCACCGCCTTGCCGGCTCACCCCACCCCGCCCCGCCCACCCACCCTGATCCGTCCGCCCCCAACCGCTCTGCTCCGCTCCGTCCCGACCTGCCCCTCTCTGCCCTGCCCCACCCTCCTTCCCCGCCCTACCCCACCTCGCCCCGATCCGCTTGCTTCCCGCTCCGCTCAGCCCCGCCCTGTCCTGCCCCACACCGCCCCACTTTGCCCCCGCCCCTCACCTCATCTCCGCCCGTCCCCAACCCCTCCCATTAGTCCAACCCCGCCCAGTCCCTCCCTCCCGTCCCATCCCGCTTCGTCCCGTCCCGCCCCGCTTTGCCCCGCTTTGCCCCGCCCCGCTTCATCCCACCCCTCCCCGCTCTACCCCTCCCCCTCCCTCTCCTCCGTCCTCGCCAGACCCCTCCCTCCTCGTCCCCGCCCACCCCACCCAGCGCCGCGCCGCAACCGCTCGCTGCGCCCTCACTCGCTGCACAAGTTAATTTTAGAAAGTGGCAGCCTCGAAACCCGACTTGACGACTCGGAGCTAATTATTTGCCGAGCATTACGGATTCACCCCGCGTCTGTTCTTCTTTGAGTCTCACGAGCCTGCGAACGCGCGGGCGGGCGAGGCGCGGCGAGGGCACGATGCCCCGGGCACGGCGGCGGCGGCGGAGATAGGAAATGGCGGGTAATCAGGGCTTCATTAATGCCTCCCGCTTATATCTTCGTTAATGAAAAGACTTTTCAATGATTATTACTTTTCTTTGTTTTGGAGGATCTCTTAAGGACACCTATTCGTACTGTATCAAATAACAGATATTGCAACACAGAAGAACAACATGCAAAGATGGTTGATCAGAACATACGGTATATTACTCGAGTTGGATGTCATTAGATGTAATATGTGAATTCTAAATTAGAATGTAATGATATTAAAATGTTACATTTCTTCTGCAAATTCTGTCAAAAGATTTCTGAAAATTCGATAAATGAAGACGAGTAGTAGCCAGCAGCAGCAGCAAAAATGCTAATAAACACTAAATAGTTGTCGAAAATGTAGAATGCACATTCTTTACGAACAATCAATAAAATACTCTCATTTAACACTACAAGTAGTTAATTATTTTAACAAAAACATTCTGCATGAAAAGTTTAGTATATACAGCTGTATACTTTCTTGAAGGCTTATAACATGACGAAAACAAGTAACAATGTATATAACATGTTTAACAATGTATATTAAATGCATATAACTCCGTGTATAAGTGGTATTGATAGTATTGATAAGCACCGAACCAACAAAAATTTAATAGAATATACAAGAATCTAGTTTTCAGAGCTCTACAACGCGTCATTTAGGAGTTATTTAACGATATAGCTGCCGGAGTGTTGCAGGTTGCATTTAGCATGAATATTTAGATGCTCTTTTTAAACACATCCATCACAATTTTAAAGTCAAAGTACAATTCGTCACGCCTCTGTAAACTTATCTTTCTTTAGAGACGTCATTTATAAAGATGGGTTGCTTGTGAGAGCCGCCAAAGGAATGTATACTACTAAAATAATATAGGAGATGATTTTTCTGTACAAATCGGAGCTATTTAACTGTTTTTGGATATTCTCATAGTTTTTTAGTATCTAACAAAACCAATGACCCTGCTCGAAAGACGGGAGAATGAATATCTTTTCTTTCAATTTCTGCTCGCAATGGAAATTAGTAATACAAATGTATTTTGATTTTCTCGAGTTCCTGGGTAGCTAACAAAGCAATAAATTCATTTCAAAAACCCGAACACTTCATAGTTTCCTTTCAAATTCAGGTGCATTGGAAATATTTAATCCAATTTTTTTGTCTTTTCCCAATTCTTGGAAGCCAAAATATTTAATAGACACCTTGCAAAAGACCAAAGGACGAATAGTTTTATTTCAATTTCAACGCTTTAAAATTAGTTATATAGATATATTCAAATCTCTACATACGTGTTATTTATAGTGTAATTTGTAGACAGGCTATTGATTTCACCTGTGATATAATCTTGGAGGCATAAAACATCGAACAAAATTATTTGAAAGAACCCCTCCCCTATTCTAAGCTGAACTGAACCAGACAACTACATTAACGTAAAGTACGTCTGCAGTGAACTTGAGTAACTTTTGCTAATAGAAGAGAAACGGTATTCGTAAGTGTTTACAGAGCACATTTGTTGTATAAATAAAGCTCACCAGTTTGCAGCATTCTCAATTAAAACAGTATTTCATTAAAAAAGCCATTGAAATCGTGTTTTAGCCAATAGTAAACATTAAATAATCAAATAATAGCAACACGAAACAAATAGAAATAATGCATTGGAACATTATCATCAATAGTTTTTACGCACGTGTATCTACGTGTTCATCGGCACAGGTGCCATGTTTCCCTTTGATGTTATTGAAACTGTCCCTTTCTATTCATCTACTAACGGTTTCCGTTTACAAATAAAATGCAGATAACAATGTTAAATGTATTATTAACATTTCTATTGAAAACTATTTTAAAAATTACTAATTTATTATCATTGCAATGAAAATACAGTTTGCTGAAAAATTACCATTTGTACGCAGAAAATACCTCAATAAATTATGGAATAATTCCCGTTTGTGTGTTGGTTTCATTTCAATAGTACGATAAAATGAACAATCAAAGAATGTTTATACTGTACTCGGCTTACAAGATCACTTGGCATGTCCCACGTAAGTACGTTGATATCTATCACTGCCCGAAATCATTAAAATTTTGAACATAATATACTCACAAATTTCTCACTGAAGAAAATATAAAAATTATGATCCAAAATCCGTGTACCCGAGTTACTGTCTTTACCCAGACATGCCTCCGTGACCAAATAATAAAATGTGTGTCGAAAGCTTGAGAATTTACGTATTCTCAAAATGAGTGTTGTATCTATTGGCTTATGCTCGCCTGCTGTGTGGGAGCTGCACCGAATTGGTCACCGAGGTCTGTCGGCTCAACTACGAGGAAGCGGACTGGACAAACAGAGGAAGATGGATTGGCGCGCAAACAGGGAACCTGGCAAACACCGTGCCGACGCGGTGTGGACAAGGATGATCGATGAATTAAAGATCCAGGCTTAATTAGACGATTCCAAATATTAAACATTATACCTACTTCCTTTTTAGTGTGCTTGTGGTAATCGTTATTTAAGATATATATTTACACTAAATAATTATCTACGTTTCAGGAATTAAAACATGTCAGAGTATTTTCGTGATACGAAATTAAATGTTCTCATATATTAGCTTCCGGAGGTAAATGATAAATTACTAGTTATTTCGCACAAATAATTGTAATCATTGTTACCTTTTTAATTCTTGTATTTTATTAATATACAAATTGATGTCATAATTTGAATATATTTAAAATCACGTACAATGGTTCTAATCTGTTTCAAAAATGTATTTCTTATTGAGAAACTCTAAAAAAGGCATCTTGTGGTCCAGAGAAAAGTCGCTCGCCTTTCACCAAGCAGGTCCGGATTTGATTCCCGTCGAATCTCATGTGAAATTTGTTCCAGCAAAACGAGTTTGTCTGCCTCACAGGGGCTAGTCCAATACCTGTGAAGTGTCTTAAACCCTATTCCTATCCTTATTCCTTCCTAATTCCGGCCGCTTGGATGTGACGCAGGAGGGCATGTGAGAGACACGTATGCGGAGATGCTACCTGGCGGTCTTCTGGACAAACGATGCTAAGGCTAGAAACACTATATATATGTATACAGTAACGGAGGATTATTTAGAATATACATATGAAGTAACAGAGGATTGCTCAAAAAGTGCTCAACACTCAACAAGAGGCTAGGAGACGCGTTGCGTCGTGAGTTGACACAATAAATGAAAAAAAAAAACAGCAGCTTCATTTTTCGTATGAAAATTTCTGTAAAGGATCATGATTTACACTCTTTAATATTCTTGAACAAATGTTTCAATCCTTGTATTATGGGTCGGAAAAAACGAGAATAGTGAAAAATTTTATTTCATGCGCCGATAGGTAGCAATTGGGAAAAGAGTGGGGCAATACTAAAAATCTGACTTAGTTTTGTGATCTCCTTAGAGTAAGTAATGAGAGAAACTCTGTTCCATTCTGTAGTACTTGTTAAAAGCTGCGAAAATTAGAAACCATGCGAGAAAATATGTGCTGTTCACCAGCACTAGTTTCAACACGTCAGGCATCGCTTCACCTGCTATCACTTCAGTGCTACTTTTCATCTTTTTCTGTACTCCGAACCTTTCCAAGCTAATTGCTTTCATCTCAAATGTGCACTATTTCCGTTTGAATCTCTGTCTTCTCTTATTTCATGTAAGATAGAAATTATGATCTTTTCCACACAATACATTCTTACTGAAATTGACTTGTCTCAATTTCGGTATGAAAACTGAATCTCATTTTGAGGGAATGTTTCCGGGCTGATAGGCCGTGGTCCAGTTGGCATTGAAGAGCAAAACGTTTGGTCCACAGCTGCGGTGGACATCTTCAGTGGCGACAGCGTCGTGGGGGTAGTCTCCGGGTCGGCGGCTGGCTAGCGACTGACCACACAACATGCTCCAGCTCAGTCAATGCCGACTGGACCACGGCCTATCAGCCCGGAAACTTTCACTCATATTGACTCCGGCCGTGAAAGCCTACGATGCTATGTGAATCTCACTTGCTCACCATACAGAAAATTTGCTCTACTCGAACAAAATAATTTAGTTTATGGTGGAAATTGAAATGGTTTATCACATGTATGATTTTGTACCAAAAATAATGAAAGCAAATTAAAAGCCGCCACAATGTAATGTTTGATTTCTATATTCCAGAATTGATTCTTTTCGATTATTTTACACGAGAAAAAGTATTAGGTGAATAATAATATGGGAAATAGATTTTTCTTGAAAACTCTATAACTCCGATTTCAACATAATGGCATTTAAATGTCCCGGTCTGGAAGTAAGAGGAGAACACATACAATCGGGAGCACAAATACCAAAAATTTAAGTTGTAACGAAGCTCCTGAGAGGATGAGAGTGTCCACATCTTCTTTTAACTCGTGACCTTGATGTGCCTCTTATGTCTAAATCGGACTATACTAGTAAAACCCGTGAAACCAAGCCTTGAATACGGGAATGAATACGCCCTTGGCTGAATTAACTAGTTTCGGTTCTGTGATGTAAAATTGTCACGCGATCACCTCTCCTTTTTAGCGACTTCTGTTTAACACGTAACTTACTTCGCGCGGAAGTTGCAGTGAACACTTTTTCAGAGACTGTCAATTTTTTTCTGAAAGACGCAAGCAGAAGCATGAAGTTCATTGCAAACGACTGGACTTTAAATTTCTTTGATAACGGCAAACCAGGATATTTCCGCATCACGTAGTTTTGACCTCGAAAATCAAAGTGAAAAGCAGACCTTTATCTCTCATGATGTATTCAACGAAATTAATTTTTCATTTCAATTCAAAACTGAATTCAGTCTCGTTAGTAGCAGATATTTTCTAGGGAGCGGATCACTTGATTCTGTACCCTTCCAAATGTGTTTTCAATACTTGACAAACTGTCAAGTTACAACATTTAGAGCAGAAGTAATGTTCTGAAAAAAACTGGTATTTGAAAATCTTTGATGTTTCATTTTAAATATTCTATGACGTCACATCGAACATAAATACGCAAAATTGGGAAATGACAACTTTTCTGCTTTAGATAGTACTGAAGTGTGTATAGCCGGTTTCTCATCTTATAACACACACACTCTCTCTCTGTCTCTGTCTCTCTCTCTGTCTCTCTCTGTCTCTCTCTCTCTCTCTCACGCACACATACACACACACACACACAAAGTACACATACGTGTTCTTTTGAATTCTTCCTGCAATAGGTATCGTAAGGGATCGTAATTTCTTTATGAAAGAACCAAATAATTTTACATCGCTTTCTCGAAACGATTCAGATTTGTTTCTTTTTGTTGTTTTTTTTCTTCTACAAAATGCCAACAACTTTTCAAATATCAATTTAAATGCTTGTCTAATAATTACACCAAAATTAGGTCTACAAATTTAATGATGATAATATAACCACAGTAATTTCTTCTAGTGCAACGCTATACGCTACGAGGTCACGAACTTTCCAAGAGTAATCAACACAAATACGAGCTCGGCTGCTTGGCATTTAATGCCAATAATGAAATAAATTGGTGAATGGTTATTGCATTTAGCTAGAGAGTGAAGCGAGATAGGAATTACGATGGGTCCGTGATGTCATGCCTGTTCCACCCGAATCATACTGCACTCTCCCAATGAAAACACACACGTCTCCAATTCACTCCACTCCCAGCTATGATGGCACGTAACGTAACTTCACACACAACCGATGGGACTGTCTGGATCGTTACGGAACAGTTTAGTAATATAAGTATAAATGGAGCGTGTGTAAGCACTTTCTGCCTTGTGTCGATAATACCTGACAAAACGAAAGAAGTTAAGAAATATATTGCTCATTACAATAACACGAGTTAAAATACATATGTATTAAACATAATATTTTGAAAATCACCACAAGAAACAGTAGGTATAGTGTATTTTAAACATTTAAATCCGCAGTTTGAAATCACTACATCTAGTGCTAATTCAATTGTAAATGTTATAGCTTCAACAACAATTATCATCGAATTACATGTTTAAACCTCATCTAAGTCATCATCATATCGTTTGGGGTACAAAAATTATTAGTGTAATTACTGGATGCCATTAATTGTTCTTGTAAATAACACATTTTAAAATATATTTCAAAAACATTTTAACCTTTTCAAGATTTGTAATTTACTTTAATAAACTGTTAACATTAGTAAAACCTATACTATAACAAATAATCTGTAATAAATAAAATCATTTTACATAAGTATTTTGAAAAGTTTATAATATGTTTGGTGCAGAATACACTTTATCACACCGGATGTAAATATTCACACATATCATTGATTGAGTGAGATTTACACATTATCAAATAGATCTCTCAAAATGAAGGTTTTTCAACATGCCAGATCATGGTAAATATGCAGGTACGAATAGTATGTGTGGCTTTCAAAACATTTTTGAGAAAGGGCCAGAAAGTGGAAAAAAATATACAAAATAATACAATATTCAAATGGGTTTGGAAATATTATAAACGGAGGTTCGTAGTTGTCCCAGTAATAATTGCAATTGTAGGGGTTGATTTAATTCCTGACGAACTACCTCAGTAGGTCCGTAGGTCTCAATGAGAGCCTGGTGTAATAGCTAACGGCGGATCATGCCGCTCAGAGCCATCTTCTAAGTGCCTTCAAGATATATAAGGTCTTTGTAAAGAAAGAGTGTAATCATGATGTACTTCCCACATCGCGTACACGCCAAAACGTCGTGACCAAAGGACTGAATATGGTAATCGGTAATAATATAGTGCTAAAATTCGTATTCTTATAATATTTACTCCTTCCGAACAAAGTTTACCTCTAGTGTGAATGTAGTAGCTCTTCCTTTTCATAAAGAATCTACCAAATGAATAGTTTTCCGTTAATATTGCTTTGTATGAATGGAGTAAACTGCGTGATTTCGGTACTGACACGATGTAAAGTAGAGGTGGAAATCAGGGACTGTCTTCAGATTTCACGTAATTTTTTATAGAACATATTTATTTTTGATGTATACAAAAACGGTATTCAAATTGAGGTATTTGAGGTATTCAAATCGGTGTACACAAAATAAGGTTTGAAGGCATCTATGAAATGTACACAAAACAAGGTTTGAAGGCATAATGATATTACCTAGAAATAAAAAAAAATTACAGAAATCAACTCGTCGTTTTGAACTCCTTTTTCCTCTATGCGAATTTGCGCCACTATCAAAATAGATTGAGAGAAGCGACTACTGCTTTTTTTGAGCATGCGGTGAGCGGTTGAAATGCATGTGGAGCTAGAACGCATGTTGAGAGCCCACAGTGTGGGGGGGAGAGGGGGGATTGGCCCCTCCCCGCTCCAGCTGCTTACGGCGGTGGCGCCTCGGCGCGGGAGCCCGGCGGGCGCCTCCAGGGAAATCACGCAGGCGCCAAGGAGGACGGCCCGCGCGGCGCGCGGCGCGGGGCGGCGCTATGCGGCGACGCGGTAACAAGGCGGGAAAGTGTCAGAACACGGCTGAGGTTGCTTTCGCGACCAGCCACTAGGCTGCCAGCGTCGCGGACGCCATGTTGCCCATTATTGGCGGTGTCTTTTCTATCTCCGCGTCCACGTTTTCAAATTCTACTACGTACGATTTTTTACTCATTTTTGACATGAAAAATATTTAAAAGTGTTTTGTTGAGAATAATATTGTATGAGAATATTGTAAAGAATATTCTTGTATATGAATATTTTAAAGAATATTCTTATATATGAATATTTTAACGAATATTGATAGAAAATATTTATATAAAATAAAGAATATTTTAATGAACATTTTAAAGAATATTCGTATCTTGGAATAATTTTTTTATAATTTATTTTTATATATTTTTTCCTGTGCCCAAATATTGTAAAGAATATTTGCGGCGACGCGGTAACAAGGCGGGAAAGTGTCAAAACACGGCTGAGGTTGCTTTTGCGACCAGCCGCTAGGCTGCCAGCGTCGCGGACGCCATGTTGCCCATTATTGGCGGTGTCTTTTCTATTTCCGCGTTGCGCACACGTTTTCAAATTCTTCTACATACCATTTTTTACTCATTTTCGACATGAAAAATATTTAAAAGTGTTTTGTTGAGAATAATATTGTATGAGAATATTGTAAAGAATATTTTTATGTATGAATATATCAAAGAATATTCTTGTATATGAATATTTTAAAGAATATTCTTGTATATGAATATTTCAAAGAACATTCTTATATATGAATATTTTAAAGAATATTCTTATTTATGAATATTTTAAAGAATATTTATATTAAAGTATTTATATAAAATAAAGAATATTTTAATGAATATTTTAAAGAATATTCGTGTATTCGAATTTTTTTTATAATTTATTTTTATATTTTTTTCCTGTGCACAAATATTGTAAAGAGTACTCTTATGCACGAATATTTTAAAGAATAGTCTTATGCCCGAATATTTTGAAGATTGCATCAAATCCATTCAAAATTAAAATGTTTTCTCTGTGCTAAAGTAAAATGTACTTTAATACAATGTCGCATAAAGAGAAAGGTGTACGGTGAATGGAATTGAAACCGAGCTACACATTTTGATATTATGTTGTACCAAGGGTTGAGTGATCTTATTCATCTCTTGCTTTGAGATATTTCTTTTGTATCTGTCTGTGATATTTGTGAAAACGAAATAAGCTAGATTTTTTAATTATGTTAGATTATATAAAAACATAATTAACAAAATTCATTGATAGTATTTTGAGTTTAAAATATAATTTTCATTTTTCGAGGAGATCAACAGTAATAGAAATTAAAATGAAGCATAATCATTGTAAAGATTACATACATGTAAATATTGTGCAAATGTGTTAAATTTATGCAAACTATTAATATTCTTTACTTCATTAATGGTCGTAAACCAATATCATTCCGATACCCGTAGAATATCAATGTGTGTGGGGAGGCGAGCAGGGGAAGACTGATTGCCAATATAATTGAATAGAAAATGTATTCAAGTACTAATGATTAATGTAGTTAACAATGTTTTACAATCATTTTATGTAACTTTGTGTTAAAATATCAGCTTTTGATCTACGACAAGGGTATAAATAATTTAAGTACTCTCTTTTCTTGTGGTTCTTTTCGCGGAAAACAGGTGATAATACCCATTTTTTGTTTTATTTAAGAATTAGAGCAATTAGTATGGAAGACCTGGCTGATTACGCACGTCGACGGTTTATAATTGTTTTGTAAACATCCGAACGTTGAAAGACGAAACTATCACTTAAAGTTAGGAAAATTAATAATAACAATAAAAGTCCTAAAATATGAAGCAGTGACTCCTCATATACAACAATATATCCACTTACTCCAGAGAGTAAAGACAGCTGGAGTCTGACGTTGACCGCCTCCCCATATTAATGCGACTATCAAAAAGTAAATGGGTATATATTTAAAGTTATTTATTTAGTCAAAAATAAATAACTTATTTATTTAGTTCAAAACAGTCAAAAACTGTATGTGCCGTGTAGGAGAGAAAATCTGAAGAGTGGAGAAGTTCTGAATGTAGTACAAATAATACGTTTATTTAACTTACAAACTGGGATTCTCGCACTGAGAAATACGTGAAAATGAAAGGAAACACGAATAATGTTATATCATGACCTCGCATAAGGAAATTAATGAAAATGAGTTGTTAAAATGTTGTAATTTATACTTTAGAGAAATACAAAAATACAAGATACAAGATTACAAAAATATTGTATTCCTCATGTTTATTTTAAATTAAAGTCTTTATTATCTCAAAGGGAAGAATGGAACTTAATAACCTAAACTTAATTAATACGTTTCATGAAAGAAAATTTGGAATCAGATGAGCTCGAGCCCAGAAATACATCTATATAGAGTAAGAAACCTCAAATACAAATGTCAAATTCCTGAGATACTTCAAAGATACCATTGACTTTCTTTCGCCGTAACAAGAGGAGAAGTCTTTGAAATTATTTCTAAAAGAGATCAGACACTTTCACTACGTGACACTGAAGCGCCAAAGAGCATCAGTGAGCTTGGTCCCTTTCACTTTATAATTAGAAGCAATGAGATTTAAATGCAGCACATCTTTTGAAATTCAACAGATTCTATAAGAAAATTAAACTAAACTATATCAAGACGCTTTTAGTGTTTTTTCTTCATAAAAGAGAAGAAATACTTCCACAAGGCATTATTTTTCTTGATTCTTCTTTGTATAATGAAGAGAAATAAAACGTTTGATCTAATTCTGTCACTGCGTGATTTCAACCACAACAGCAATGATTAAACATGAAATCTTCAAAAGGGCACAGTGCTCGTTTGATTGCAAATAATTGTTTGACATAATCACTGTGTGTTCCTAATATGCGACTAATTGATGTGTTATTTACTCATGAACCAATAAACTGAATAATTTTTAGTTTGCATCCCTATGAAATTAATTTATGTTTACAATATGCTGATTTGCGCTATGTTTAATTCACTTTCCGCTTTTCATGAATTCGACCTCTATCGGTCCTCTATAAAAATAAAGTGCTCTGTAATAAAGATTGATAAATGTTAGTACCCTGGCAAACACCCAATCCCAGGATCACATAACTCCGCTCGTTAGCCGAGCCACACATGGTCATTCACAACAACCCTGCGTCAACGCAGCCTGCTTGACAAATTTCCGTCACGACTGCAGTAAGGGATAGATTTAGGAGAACCAAATAACCACACGGCTCGTAATGTATATAATTACGCAGATTTGTCCACATGTCCGTTTTGTTTCAGAGCAGCTTGTCAGAAGTAACAATTCTTTATCATAAAGTGCTGTACGATATTTATACAACTCAATTCACTGCAGTCTGTTGACAATGAGAAGTAGTGCAATTTCGAACATAGGTGAGGTTAGTAAGCAACTTTATCCTCAATCCTCAACGTAAAGATAACTATATATATATATATATATATATATATATATATATATATATATATATATATATATATATATATATTAACTTAATTAAATCGGTGCACTATTTTTCAATGTAAAAAATATTTTTATAATTTTATTGTTTCAAGATACAATTTGCATACTATTTCTATAAAACGAGATTGCGGTTTTTTAAGTAAAAGAATTAGAAATTATCTTTTAACATCCAACACAAAAAGAAAATAAATATAAAGGAAGCACATAAACCCCTTTATAGTGCCACAAAACTTTTGCGATGCATTTTTTGTTTCGAAATGAACTTTCATTAATTGTTCTTGAAACAATTTCCAGCAAACAAATACCTTGCACTGAAAAGAGTGCAGAAGTGGAGGAACAGCAAAACACAGACCGTTGCATGTTTGTCCTTGTATTTCATTACCTGCGGACGCCCACCTCGGCTCCCGTATGTCCCTGTTCGAGAGCGTGAAAAATGAAGAGGTGGGCCTTCCCCGAAACGGGGAACCGACCAATTGGGGCCCTGACTGACGGGCGCTAATGGACGCGCCGGTGCGTTGTGCAGGCCACGTTGGCCGAGGTAGGCTAGGCATAGTCGAGGAGGGGGCGGGTTAGGCGGGGGCGGAGTGGGCCGGTGCAGAATGGGGAGATGTTGAGCCTAATGAGAGGTGGGCGGGGAGGTGCGGCAGAGGCGGGTAAAGTGAAATTGGGCGTGACGGGTATGGGTCAGGGGCGGGGTGCGAGCAGAAGGGAAGAGGGAGCGATAGTGAGGGAGAATGGGGTGGAATAGAACGGGGTGTAACAGGACCGAGCAGGTCAGAACGAGGTGGGGCAGAACGGGATTGGATGAAACTGGTTGGGGTGAGACGGGGCAGGGAGGGGCGCGACGGGCCAGAATGTGACGGGGAGGGCGGAGTAGGGCGGAACGGGCAGGATATGGCGGGATGGGATGAGCAGGACCGTGCGGGATGAGACGGGACGGATGGGAGCAAGACGTAGTGAGACAGGGCGGAAAGGATCGGGAGGAGTCGGGAGGGGTCGGGAGGGGTCGGGAGGGGTCGGGAGGGGTCAGGAGGGTCAGGAGGGTCGGAAGAGGGTCGATCGGGAGGGGTCGAAGGAAGAAATCGGGAGGGGTCGGGAGAGATAGGCAGGGATAGGGAGGGGTCGGGAGGGATAGAGAGGGGAAGGGAGGAGTCGGGGGCGGGAAGGGTAGAGAGGGGTCGAGAGAGGTCGGTAGTGGGAAGGGAGGGGTAGGGAGGAATAGGGAGGGGTCGGGACGGGACGGGAGGGGGGACGGGCAGGAACAATGGATCGGGACGGGGAGAGGAGGGCGGGGCGGGCATGAGGGAAGGGAAGAGGCTCGAGAATACGTGGAGGATCCAGAGGCAGTGCAGGAAATGCGGTCAGCAGACCTGACGCACGCACAACCACCCCCTCCCATCCCGAGGGGAGGTATGAACACGTGCAATATGGAGCTCGTATTTCCGAATTAACAACATCGTTAACAACCGCGGTGGTTATTCCGCTACGCATTGCAGAGCTTCCTAGAATTCCAGAAAAAGTAGACGGCGAATACGGACGATATAGGAGTAACAAGTACTACTTCCTGTAGCTAAGGAATTGCACGAAGAACACTGACTAGTTGAGAATAAGAAGCCGTAAATGAAATTGAAAGAAAGCAGCAAGAGAACCTTTCATCTAAAACGCGTATCATAAGACGTGTTTTAAGATGGTTTAAAACCACAAGTCGTATTAAAATGATTTTAGTGGTTTGAATAAAGTATTATTGTAACTGTCGCAAAATTTATATCTTTATACTAATACTAGCTCAAGTACCAGGCGTTTCCCGGGCATTTATTACAATAAAGACAGGAAGAGGAATACCATCAATTCTTATCCTGCGGTGGTGTCTGCTTCTATCTATTGTATACATACACTGCATCATTCGAATAAATTTTGTATTTAAATTTGGCACAATGTTTTGACGCAAAAACATTTGGTCTGCATCAGAAAGAAAATACACTTGCAGAAAGCTGGGGTTCGTTGTTTGAAGTAAACTACTAATAGGATGAATGTATCCCTGAATTTTAAATGTGGGCGTATAAAATCCTTTCTTAGGTTCTGCACAACAAAAGATGTCATCTCAAAATTGCGAAGTCGTAGGCTTCCGCGGCCGGAGTCATGTGGATGATCTTGGCTGTCCGGGTGACGCCGCGTCGTAGGCTGTGTTGCCGACGTTTCGACCATCTTTTCGTGGTCTTCGTCAGACCAGCCCTGAGGAATACCACGAAAAGATGGTCGAAACGTCAGCAACACAGCCTTCGACGCGGCGTCACCCGGGCAGACAAGATCATCCACATCTCAAAATGGCAGCTGCGTGGTCTCAAATGGCACATGATATGTGTTTATAAAGGATGTTCACCAACTAGTAAGCTTTTCAAACTTTCGGAGGCTTCGCTAAGGGTCTTAACTTTGTTTCCTCGTTAGAACAACCTACAATATTATGTTTGCATGCCCATTTTCTTCCCCCAAAAATATACATATTCCATTTTACCAATTTGAACATGGAGCTGTAAATAATCAAACTGAAGGTCGTAGTGAAAAGCTACCCTGCTACGAAGAGAATGATTCAAAGGTTGTAGCAGGGTAGGGGAGGTAAAATTGCCCCCAAGCTTAATTCAATTTTGAATAGATGGTAAGTTTAGTGTTGTTTTGAAAGTCATTTTTCCAAAATCTAAGAGCGAGAGCCTCATTATTTTGTACGAAATCAGTAAAAATACGAATTTTTCGTTTTTGATTTATTTCATATCATTATTTCGAGATAAAATTCTGAAAAATTATAATACATAGTTTTCATATATACATATTTTGGCTGGCTTTCATTTTAAAAAATTGGCTAAAAATTCAATTTTTAAAATATTAATAAGCGGCCGGCTTCTCTGATCGGTAGTTTTCCGTGGTTTCTCCGATCAACACCAGGTGAATGCCGGAGCAGTACACTAACAAACGGGCCACGGACCGTGCGCGATATTTCCTTCCACGTCCTTGTTCTATCATCTCCCCTTACATACACTAACATGCATTACACTACAACATATTCCGGGAGATCGGTCGGGAGCTTAGAGCTTGCCCCGACTGGGGCGGTGCCCCGCTGATGGAAGAGTCCTGGTTAGGGGGAAACTCCACTAGCCGACGGTAGGTCGGCGCCGGATCTCGCTATCCAGCGGGGGAAGATCACCGCCATCTCCCGAGAAAAATCATGCACTACACTTACGGGACTAATGACCAACGCCGTTGATGCGCCCGGAAACACGAAAAAATCAATCAATCAAAAACCATCAACGACCTTGCACTGCAAACTACTAGACGATTCCACTCCCTCCACTTAATAGTGCACTCTGTTGCTTCTAAGAGAATCGCAGCAAACGTAGAGCCATCGAGCAGTCGATGAAAGCGGCAACTCCCCATATGCGTCGTAATACCTGCGTTTTAGCTTCTGCGACAGAAGGCGTCCATAATCCGCTTTGAACGGCTGCTCTTCCGTTCAACAATGGCGCGCAACATTTCTGGGGCTGACGCGTTTCGCAGACGACTTAGCGTTGTGAGGGAAGCATCGCGCTCTGCCGCCGAAGTTTGCAGGCCCGCTTTAAGTGAGCTATTTTGTTGCCTTCCAGATAAACTTCATTAAATCCATGAATGCGGTTCTTACTTGCGCGTAGCGCCCCGAGAGACTCTAGAGTTAAACGACGTCGATTGCGGGGCCGGAAAATTAGGCTTCGCCTTGCCATAAACTCGTCCGAAGAGTTACTCTCCGCCGACGGTGGTTAGATGGAGGTCCGCGCTTTGCGATTGGCAACATGGCAACACTGCGAGCAGGCAGAGCCTTCTGGCGGGGAAGATGGCAATTAAGGCGGCGGTGTGCTGCCTGCGGATGATAACGACCAGACAAAACCCTCGAATTGACGCTGACGAAACGGTCCTGGCATTTTGCTGGCTGCGATTTTCCACTTGCCCTTTTGCTTTAACAAGCCAAGTTTAATGGTCAAACCATATATTTGAATTATATTTTACGTTTCGCTTCTCATTAAATATGCTAATATCTGTCTATACTGAAAGACTAATACTGGTTCATTAGAGAAATATGTTACATTAGTGAAATTACTATTAGTCTTGGAGTGCTCGCAGTAGATCTGTGAGATCCAAGCCACGGCGATTTTATGTTCCTGAATTATTGCGATGCATTGGTCGTCTGATATTTCATGTATTCCTTCATTACACTTTTCTAATATCGCCTGGCTTTTTATTTTTATCCATTCGCTGATCCATTTCCCGTGAGCATATTCAAACTTGATCGCTGCGTTGCGCGATATCTGTCGTATACGTTGGGTGCAATGGCGCCAGTGCATTGTGGGCTCTTGGCCTGAGCGGTACGTATCATGGCATTATTTTCAGCCATGTCTATGACAAGTGTCTATTCAGAAAATGTAATAATTTGCCTTATCTACAATCGACAGTCACAATTTCTTATAAAATAGAAAGATGTGCAAGTGTTTTTTTATCATTTCTCTACAGATATGTGCAGATGTCCGTAGAGAAATGAAAAAAATTCGAACCTTGCAAACTGGAAAAAAAGACAAAGGCTTTTTAAATGTTTTTGAGAAAAAGTAAAATATATATTTGTTTTGAACATCCCAACATAATTTGTGAAAATTTTATTTAATATTATTTTATAGAATAATAAGATGATTAATGATATTTGAATGTATTTTGCCTATTTTTACGATTCTCACCAAAAGTATTGAGACAAGAATTTTGCAGTATAAGATTAATTCACAATTGCATTAGGGGACATGTACAAACTGAATAAAATACGTATTTGAGAAAAATGACTTTCAGATCATTCGCATTCACAAAAACTTGCAGCTATATATGAGACATACATTTCGGGTACTGGCGTGAGTCTACCTATTGCGTGCACTCCCGGGTTCAAAGTCCAAAATAATTTCCACACTTACTACCTATTTTTTATTGAAGAGTAACTTTCGTTGATGGCATGAAACCAACGTTTCATTTCTCATTCAAGAAAAACGAATTTGGTTTTGAAATATTGTTTTATAAAATGTATAATATCATGATACGACCTTAAATTCGAGTAATGCATTTATTGGTCACGTTTGTGAACAAACTGTAATAAATATATCTACCAGCTCTTTACCCACACGTACCCCCTTAACCCATGGCCGCAAGGCCTACCCGCACACTGCGGGTAGGCCAGGGCCAGGCCTGTACGCGGGCTGTCGCGCCAAATAGAGACAGACCAGTTCTTTACTTCATTGGTTCATGATCTGGGCTGTCCGGGTGACGCCGCGTCAAAGGCTGGGATGCCGACGCCTGACACCGACAGCACCGCGTCCTCAGGGCTGCGCCTTCCGGTGGCAGTGCCCTGAAGAGGACCTCGATATGTCGGTCGAAACGTCGGCATCCCAGCCTTCGACGCGGCGTCACCCGGACAGCCCAGATCATGACTCAGTCTGCGGAAGCCTACGATATCATCATTGGTTCATTTCTTTCTATTCTGTTTTTTTTTATTTAAGGTCGCATGAACATCTAGGTCCTCAGCGACCACTATTGGCGTTAACGTTATTGTATCTGTGAAGATGTAATGATATGGTGCTCATAAGGGGTGCAAGGACGAACACAAATACAACCATGCCCGAGGCGGGACTCGAACCCGCGATCTTGGTGTCCAAGATCGCTACACTACTGCCTTTCTTTCTACTCTTGTTTTACTTTTCCCTTGACATTTACGCTTTTCAAACCTGTTTTGTTCCCCTGTGTTTGGAATACGAAATAATGTTTTACTTGACGTATATGCGTTTCAAATGTGTATTTGTCTTCGTATTTAAAATTCAAAATAAATGTTTTCTCGGGACAACCTGACAAGGGTAATTTTTGTTTTCTTGTCAACACATTTTTGTGCCCATTTGTGACCATTTTGCCAAATGAAAACTAAAAGACAAACAAATCATTTTATCTTTCCCTTTTTTGGACTTGAATGAAGAAAGAAAATGTGTAACACTTCAGGCACAACCAATGATCAATTGAGAAAATTATTAAAAAATAAACAAAATGTTTATAAGGATGTTCAAATGTGAGAAGGGAGAAGGAAGGGCATTTCAGAGGCTAAGTGTGAACAAAAGTGTAGATAAGGGGAGTCGTAGGTTTTCGCGGACGGAGTCACGTGAACGATCTTGTCTGTCCGGGTGACGCCGCGTCGAAGGCTGTGTTGCTAACGTTTCGACCATCTTTTTGTGGACTTCCTCAGGGCTGGTCTGCCTCAAGGCAGAACCACGAAAGATGGTCGAAACGTTGGCAACACTTTGACGCGGCGTCACCCGGATAGCCAAGATCATTCACAAAAGTGTAGATAGTGTAATCCCGAATACAATATTCCTTCTGTATTTCAGGTTAATTCAGAATAATATAATTATGATTCAGTTTCTTTTCCGTCAAGGAACACTATTTGGTCAAGGAATATGTTCTACAGTTGTGAAAGAGGATTGCCTCTTGAAGAACCGTTACAATCGAAAATAATATCACCCTTCTTTAAGTTAGCATACGACACATAATGTAATTCCACACGCAGCCCCTTGAGAATTTATAATTGCGACGAACAGATTTCGACAAACTCTTTTGATAAAACTTTTCTCTTTAGTTCTTTTATCAATTACAATAAGCCTGGAAGGGGCAGATTAACATGTGATGTTATGGAAACAAATGATGTTATGGAAAAGCGTTAATGGAGTTCGTTACAGGGGATTTATTGTTTTACCACTGAATGTAAAACAACCGCCGTGATGTAACACCATGACTTTTCAAAATATTTTTTTCAGATAATGAGAACACATTTTTCAAAATCATATGAAAGAATTTCTTTGATGATAATAATCATTTGACTCTATTTATTTTACTGGAAAACAGTTCAAAACGTGTATGTGACGTTTGTAGAAAAATATTAAGTCTGCAGCGATGACATGAACATCATTATACTCTATTTTGATTTTTCAAAAAATACAAAGATGTATATTTTTACTTGTCTCTCACGTCTTTAATATTTACAGTAGCGGTGATGTGTTCACATTATTGCATTTATGAGCACATGCGCTTTAAACGATATCGTATAAAGTTTCTCGAAAACTCAAAAGTTTTGTGTGAAAATTAGTTCATTTTTCATTTTCAGAAACGCTTACATGCCATTTTATCCGAAAGAACTCTGAATTTTTTCTTCAAACTTTTCGAACTGATAATGATAATTTCACTGTTTCAGATGATATTAAGTTAATTTTTCTGCATCTTTTTTTCCTCAATAATTACGCAAATATATATTTTTTAAATATCTCTCACGTCGGTAATATGCACATTTCTAGTGATTTGTTACATTACTACATTTGTGAGTAGGAGTGCTTCAAATGACGTCCAATTCATTTATTCAAATATTCAAAACAATTCTGATAAATCGAGCTTCAAATTTTGCATTTCTAGTAACTCTTACACCCTATTTTCTTAAGAACTGAAACTTCTCAACGAAAATTCTCAACGACTTAAAAATTTCTCAACGAAACTTTCCTTGGAGATCGAGGTTTTATTCTTCTACAATATTCTTAAAGTAATATTTCGGGTCTACTAAAACGGAAAATTGAGAAAATTTCAAAAAAATATAATTTGGGCGGTGACAGATGGCAGCTGGAAGGAGTATATGGCAAATCCAGACCAAAGAAATTAGGAAACTAATTAGTGCGAGAAAAGTCTGAGCCATTTTGTAACCCCACTAGTTACTATATGTAGTTGAATGATGAAAAATATAATGAAATGAAGTACGCGATAGTAAAGTGTAAAGTTAGAGAAAATAAAAAAGGTTGATTTTATTGCTTTCAAATAATCTCATATAGATCAGTAAACTAACTACCGATTTCATTTTATAGCATTGGTGACGAAAAAATAACCCACAACACCCACCGTACTTTTTTCCACAACTATCAAATAGAGAGCTGAACAAAACGTGTGCATAGTGAAGCTAATTTAATATTGCAGAATAAAAAGTACTTTGGATGAGGTTGAGCTTCGTTTATTTCCACATATTTTACTAACGCTGGTATGCACAAAATGTGTTCAAGGAATAAAATGTTTCCGTGTGCAAAATTGAAGTACTACAAATTTAAAGTGGGTGTAAAGCAAAAATATGTGTGCCAAGTCAGAATTGAATCAAATACAGTGGATGCAACAGAAAGAATGGCGGGTCAAGTAGTGTATTGAAAAAAGTGCAAAAGAATTATCATCAAATTGTACAATGAAAGTACAAAGAAAAATGCAGCAAAATAATACTTGCAACCCGTTTTAAACGAAATTCGAAACAAAAATCAGCATTTGAGTAAGCGTGACGCACAGATAACTAAAGCAAAGATCTATTATATTAAAGGTGGATGAGGATAAAGATATAAAGTGTTGGAAATGGGATGATTCCGTATTTATTGGTATCAGAAATATCATTCTAAAAATTCATTCTTACTGAATCAAATAAATACTCACAAAACAAAAACATTCAAAATAGCGTAACTTAAAATTCTCATTCACACTTAGAAGATTAGTTTAAACTGTCGATTGATTGATGATTCCGGGCGCGTCAACTACTGAAATCCTCAGTTCCGTAAGTGCAGTGCATGTTTTTGGGTGGCGGTTATCTTCCGTCACTGGATTGCGAGACCCGCCACTGACCTACCGTCGACTAGCGGAGTTATCCCCAACCAGGTATCTCCCACCAATGGGGCACCGCCTAGCTGGGACAAATTCCAATCCCCCGACCGATCTCCTGGCATGTGTGGTTGTGTAGTGCAAGTGTAGCGTAAGTGTGTGTAAGGGGTGAGGATACGACAAAGAAGAGGAAGGAAAGATTGCGCGCTTTTGTAAGGGTACTGCTCCGGTATTCGTCTGGTGTTGATCAGAGAAACCATGAAAAATTAGCAGCCGGTCGCAAGAATACTCCTCCAGACAGCGACTGAATTCAACCTAGCTGAAAAGCTAGTGTCGAAAATCCTGCCACCGTCGGGACTTGAATCTAGAACTTCCCGGTCAGAGGTACTGCAGTGACATCAGTAGATGCACTGAGCCACTACTCCTGGTATAAACTATTGAACAATTCCTAATCAAAGTTTAGTAAATTAGAATGTTACCAAAAGCAAATCCTCTAGAAGCACTTGAGCGCAGTGTATTTGCCGTGAAACGATCCTTGCCGATCGCGTAATAGCAAAGCGGAGTTGAGGGTTGCGTAGCGAAGGGCGTGCTGGTGGGGTGGCGAGCAGGGCTCGCGAAGGGCTGAGTGCTCGGAGGAGACCGCAGGCGCCGCGGAGGCGACACCCTCCTGGTAATAACGGCCGCCCCTCCGGAAACTGCGCAATCCGCGTATTTCCGCGTCAACGCCCTTCGCAGCGTAGGGCCATCTCCCCACCCCCCTCGCCCCATCCAGGCGGCCCTTGAGCACATAACCTGCTCCTCCGCCTCCGGAGCTCCGCTCCCTCTGTTCGCGACCCACTCCTATGAGGCCATCGCCCCCACCATCATCTCCTCCTTCCTAGTTGTCTCTTCTTCCGCCAGTGTCTTCTCCTTCGCCGTCATCGATTCCTCGTCCTCAGCCATTGTTCTCTCCTCCTCCGCTGTCGTCGTCTCCTCTTCCGTCGTCTCGTCCTCCTCGTCCGTCGTCTTCTCTTTCTTCTTTCGTCGTCTTATTCTTCTCCTTCATTCGTCGTCTTCTCCTCCTCCTCCTTTCGTCGTCGACGTCTCCTTGTCCGACGTTGTCTCCTCCATCGTCGCTTCCTCCTCCTCTGTCGTCTCCTCCTCCGTCATCTCCTCAGTCGTATTCACCTGCCCATACTTCTCTTTCATAGTCTCCTCTTCTGTGGTATCGGCCTCCTCCTCAGTCGTCGTCTTCTCCTTCTTTCGTCGTCTTCTCCTTCTCCTTCATTCGTCATCTTATCCTTCTTCTCCATCGTCGTCTCCTCCTCCTCCTTCTCCTCGTCCTCCGTCGTCTCCTCCTCTTTCGTCGTCCCCTCCCCCTCCTCCGTCGTCTCCTCTCCTTCGTCGTCTCCTCCTCTTTCGTCGTCCCCTCCCCCTCCTCCGTCGTCTCCTCTCCTTCGTCGTCTCCTCAGTCGTCTCCACCTGCCCATCCTTCTTTCAGTCTCCTCTTCCGTGGTCTCCTCCGTCGTCAACTTCTCCTTGTCCTCCGTCGTCTCCTCCTCCTTCGTCGTCCCCTCCCCCACCTCCGTCTTCTCCTTCTCCTTCATCCGTCGTCTT
The DNA here is from genome assembly GCA_011170035.1 of Teleogryllus occipitalis. NCBI lineage: Eukaryota > Metazoa > Arthropoda > Insecta > Orthoptera > Gryllidae > Teleogryllus > Teleogryllus occipitalis. The sequence goes on along the minus strand of BLKR01004751.1, from coordinate 60,477 downwards.
CTCCTCCTATCGTCGTTGACGTGTCATACTCCGACGTTGTCTCCTCCATTGTCGTCTCCTCCCCCTCCGTCGTCTCCTCAGTCGTCTCCACCTGCTCCTCCTTCTCTTCCATAGTCTCCTCTTACGTACCTACTCCTTAATCTCGTCCTGCGCCGTCATCTATGCCGTTTTCACCTCACCGTCAGTCTCGTTCTCTCGCTCTTTCTCTCTATGTCTCAACTCCCCCCTCTGCTCCGGCACCGCCGCCACTTCCATCCCCGCCGTCGCCCCACTCCGCTCCTCACAGACGCTACCATGTCACCCTCTCATAATCCTTAGTTTCCATACCCTCCCCCTACCGTCATTGCCTCGTGAGCACACTCAGCGCTGTCACAGATCTCGCTCACCATCCAGTTTTCTAGTAGAGAAACAGTTGTCTGTTTTTTTAAAAAAATACAATGTTTCAAAACACATGATTCTCTAGTTTCCGTTTACTAACTATAATGAAAATAAACAATATACGTATATATGAACTCAAATAAAGAATACAAATGGCGATAACTGTTTGTTTTAGCTAATTGAATGTATAATTTCACAGATACCCAAGTCGAAAAAAATCAGTCCGTATATTTCGCGATAAAAATTGTAAACATGATGTGGATTATTTATTTTGCTACCTTCCAATTTAATATTTTCTTTAGAATTTTCTTCATCAAGCGGTTTTATTTATTTGTTGACTTCGAACAATCAATTTATTAGTTTTTTCCGCATCATTAATCAACCTGAAGAATCCATTAGTAACGATTCATATAAATTCTGGAAAGAGAGAATTCATAGAGTATTACCAATGCACTCGTATAAACACTTAAAGCATTAATTTTTTAATTCTTTCAGAAAATCCTAGTAAGAACCGGTTAAGAATTGAGCCAATCACTTTTTATTGTCTAGAAGAATCGTATAAGTTATTGATCACTTTTGTAAGTGCTGTTAATCACACAATAGGCTTTTCAATTGCTTACAAATACGTCTTTTAAAAACTTGCTTAGATGGCTTTTGGACTGATACACAAAAAATTGTAATTTTTCTTCCAAGAGATCGAAACGCGACGAATTATGGATGAACGAACGGATGCAGCATATTCACTTATCGAGTATGATTTAGCATCAACCACAGAATTCACTTGAGTGCAGACTTCATGCACCATCGCCAGTCTTTCCGAAGATGTTGCCGGGAGCGGTGGCTCAGTGCATGAACTGATGTCACTACAGCGCCTCTGACCGGGAGGTCCTGGGTTCGAGTCCGGACGTCGGCATTAGTTTTCGACACTAGCTTTACAGCTAGGACGAATTCAATCGCTGTCTGGAGAATTCTACCGTCCGGCTGCTCTGATCGGTAGTTTTCCGTGGTTTCTCCGATCAACACCTGACGAAATGCCGAAGCAGTACTCTAACAAACGGGCCACGAACGGCGCGTGATATTTCCTTCCTCTGGATTGTCCTATCCTCTCCCTTACACACACACACTAACATGCACTACACTACCACACATGCCGGGAGGCCCGTCGGGGGCTTAGAACTTGTCCCAGCTGGGATGGTGCCTCGCTGGTGGGAAGTACCTGGTTGGGGAAAACTGTTAGCCGACGGTAGGTCGGCACCGGATCTGGTCATCCAGAGGGGAAATACCATCGCCACCTCCCGAGAAAAAGCACGCACTACCCTTACGGAACTAATGACCATAGTAGTTTACGCGCCCGGAATCACTAACAATCAATCAATCAATCAATTCGATGGTACTTCATCTGCCGTCGAGCATTGGCACTAATTTAACAATCTTCATTACGGTCTTTGATTCCGTTCGTTACGGTAGGTTCGTTACGGTTCATTACGGTAGTTGATTCCGTTCGTCCGCGTCGTACTACTTCTACCTTGTCAGCGCCACGACAACATTTCATTCCGCTAGTCCTATCACCCCGCCCCGTCAGCCTGGCGTGGCATTCCGTTTCTGTCGCAGCATCGTCGTCTCTCCACATTTCCCTTCCCCCCTTGCGTCAAACCGCTCCCCGCGCAGTCTCCCACACTCGCCGCGCCTTCCCGCAGCGCCACTTTCCACGCGGTGGCCCAGCCTACGACTCCGATGGAGCGAGATGTCCTATCCTCCAACCTCCCATCTCGCAACGCCCACAAAGCCGGACGGGCAACCGCCAGACATCAGAGATAAGACATGGCGCATATTATCCAACTTAAGTGGCACTTGCGCTGGTTCAGACGCTCCTCGCCGGGGAGATATGCCGCCGAGAATTGTCTGCCGAGGGTAGACTTAACGGCAGACCCGGCGACAGCCTTGTGAAAACGAGAGGCTGAATGCCAGATCAACAGATCTTTGTTCTGATTTCCATACTCTGTTCTCTATCTAGAATATACTAACAATGTTGTTATGAAAGCACCTACACACCATACGTTAATGCCTAAAGGAATACAAGTTATATTTAAAAGGATTGTTTAGTTTCTGAAGAAAAGTTTGTATATTTTAAACAAGAAAATTGAAAATCGATGTCTCAGATAAAGTAATAATTAATACATTGGCAATATCATTCTCTTCATTTTATTCTGATAGTTTATTCGTATAAAATTTAAATATAATCACAAAATAATTTTCATATATAATTTTCTTTATACACGGATACCCAGTTGCGTACATGGCTGTTGGCGTAACAATTATGAATTCAGTGAATAAAATAAAACCTATAAATAAAAGTATTCTATTTGAAAATATTCTATGTCGTTTATTTTCGTTTACTCTGAAAGCTTTTGTGCAAAATCCGGTCTTTATTTAAAGTTTTTTAAGGTCCTACAAAACGGATTGTTGTTTGTAATCTACGCATTAAAGATAAATATTTTGATATAATTTCTAGCAGAATTTTTCTTCCTCGATCCAATACAATTATTTCATTTTACATTTAAACTGAACGTGTTTTTCTTTCTGAGACATCTAACAATGAGCAGACGATGTTTTTACCATCGAGAAAAATTCGAACGCTTTTTACCGAAATGTTAGTTTTTAGAATTTCCAATAAGGAAAAAAAATCCCCAACTTCGCATATTTTCGCCTCAGCAACTCTGCAATTCCAGTACAAGATATCAACACTGCAACAAAATAAAGTACGAAAAAAGAGAAAAGAAAAAACTGCGTGTGAGAGAAAAAAGTAAATTATTTCCAAAAAAAGGAAATTGAAAAAAAAATAAACATATCAGAGAAAGGGAAGCCAAGAGATCATATCTTTTAAACCAAACGATTTTTTAAAATTTCATTATTATACTTCATGATTTCTACGCCTGCTTCCAAACATACAAATCAATGATAAAAATATTCATAGGGCAGGCTAAAATCATGAAATATTATCAGAATACTTTTAACACTAGTAACAAAATAGAAGCAATGTGCAACATAGTAAAAATACGACATTAATAAGAAGTACTAACACTTCTCGAGAATTGCGGGTAATCTCAGGAAGTGTCTACTGCTACAAAATTGAATACTGACGGGCGGTTTGAAATTTTTTTTTATGTACGATGTTTGTTTATTAGAATTCTTCGTAAAAATTCCTCGAAATGTATGACAGCATAAATTAAATTAAAAAATTTTCACCAATATTTCTTTTTTCAGTTTTTTCCAAAACCATTAGGGAGACTTTTCTATGTATGATTGGGATGAGGTATTAAATTATAATGATGATGATGAGTGGATAATTAGAAACATACAGACACACACAAGCATCGATGTCCCCGGCGGGATTTGAACCCCCATTTCTTCAGGCATGAGGCAGCTACGGCTCTTCAGTCTTGCCAACCTCGTCCATCGGCATCGGCATTATTTTTCTTATATTTTTATTATTTTAAAATATTTATTGGCACATAAGCGATTCTTACCTTATTACGTCTATAATGCTTCGCATACAAGATTCTTCAAAATCCATTCAGCCTTGCAAAAACAGATCGATGTGTATATTTCGCGAATGATTCGCCTGAAGTAGGGCATACTGTTTTTTGAAAGCGTATGATGAACTTTCCAGAAAGCTTCTATAGAATATAATTGGGCGCAATAAACAAATTCCACACACGTGATTCGTTTTCGCCTCTCTAAGCTAGGAATCCTATCCCCTACTGACATGCTTCCTGATTTACGAATGAGTGGTTTTCATCAAAACTGATTAATTCAAGAGTCAGATTTTTTTATCTCATACGATGTATATAATTATAAACACTGGACGTTACAGAAATCATATTCATGTGTCAGTATCTACATATCACTACAAAACAATGGCATAAAATACACATTTATTTTATTTTACACAATGCCGGATGGCATTAAAAGAATTAAAATCGATACAGAAATTTAATAGCCAAATATAATATTTTCTACTGTATAACTGTTTCTTCACAGTTAGATAATATACTGAGCATCAAAAAGGAAAACAAGTATTGATTTTTAGCAATCCATTCTACGAATAAAATGTTGCGGAAATATGATGGATTATTCTCTTTTACAATGAACGCTGGAAACAAAACCCAGTAAATGTATTACTTATGGATTAGGAAGTACCCCTGTAGGTGTATCAAACGGATTTAAGACGATAAACAAAAGCTCGCCAATTAAGGCATATTTGGATTATCAGGCGCACATGCAACTCGCAAAACACATTGTGCCGAAAAACAGTTTATCATCGAAAACGATGAATTTTAGAGCTTTAAACCATTGTTCTGGGACAGACGTTATATTTTGTATGCCATGAACTACAAAATGAGATCGTTTAGAACCATCTATTTCTTTCAGATAACATGAAAAATGTTCGGAGGTCTATTATGTTTTGAAGAATTTCTCGTCCGCGTACTCTAGCGTTCAGAACTTTCCATTTATCCGACAGGGATGATACTGCGCTATACGATACCGTAAAGTTTATTAAAGTATATCGTAAAAAAATTAGATTAGGTTTCTGAATTCTTAGAGTAATTTTCAGATTAATAAGCGCGGCAAGATGTGGTGAATTTGTAAGGAATATTTGAAGGAGTATTTGTGGAAAAATATAAAGGGACATTTCAGTGAACATTTTGGAGAAAATTTAAAATAACGTTTGGGGGAACATTTGGGAGAACCTTTGGAATACATTTGGAAAACATCTAGGAAAACATTTGGAAGACCCTATGGGAAACATTTGGAGAATATTTTAGGAATCATTTGAGGGATTATCTAATAATAAATATGGGGAAAATGTAGAGAAATATCTTACTTAACTTGGGCAATCAGGTAAGAACCTGTCATGAACGTATGAGGGATCATCGGAAATCACATACGAAAAGTATGTGCGGAGGGGGGATAGTGCAAGTAGGGATACATGCGGAGACACATGATGGAAACATATGGTCGGAACATGCCAGAGAATTTGAGGCGGAAACGAAAACTAAAGTCTATTCCTTAACAAAGAGTACGCTAAGGGATAATAGTCAAATTCCGTAGCTCAGTTGCCGCTTGAAAAAAACTTTTCGACGAAAATATTTACGATTCATAAAACAAATAATGTAAAATTCTCTTGAACATGAGTGAAATACATTTATCTTTTCTTTATCCAGTTGGGTAGAACAATTACCAATCTTACCGTACAAAATGTAACGAAACTATAATCAGGACTTTCCTGTTTTTGACTGCCCGTGGTTGACATACTTCCAACTGAACTAACCTCTCCTCTCGTGTAGTGTATTTTGACTTATCAACAAGACTGGCCTTTGTCAATAAAGTGTTCTTTGTTAGAAAAAATGGCAAAAATCGATATTACAACATTAAAAATGGTTTTACATCTTATAATGAAAATGTATTACAACTCAAAAAATGTGTGTACTGTTCAAATGTGTTTCAAAATTATGGAATCAAACCTAAAACACATAAGAAATTTAATTTAATAACTCCAGTCCACAGTTATGTTGTAAAAAGAAATCTTTGGCAAAATAGTCATAAACTCATTATTATTTCTTGTACATTTTCGTCGAATGAATAAAAAGGACATTAAGAACATCTTACAAACACAACCCACAAATTATTAAACATTGTCTCCGCATGAGAACGTTTATTTGGGAAAAAGCAAAGGGTGCATGTAACGGTTCTGCAGGGAGGGCTGGTGGGGATGCCGGAGGGCGCGTGGTGTGGCCGCAAGAGTTAGTTGCCAACTGCCGCGGCCGCCCGCACTTTGAGGCGTCGCGCTGGGGGGCGGGGCCGCGGTAAGGGACGAGGCGACGGATGGCGACCCGAAGTGCGTCGCCGCCTGGACCACAGGCGGAGGAAGTTGGCGCCTGCACTATTAATGCGAACCTCAGCCAGCCATCGAACGCACCTCACACATACTTCCAGACACTCACCAGGAGCGGTGGCTCAGGGCATCAACTGATGACGCTGTAACTCCTCTGACTCATAGGTTCGAGTTCCGACGACAGTGGGATTTTCGACACTAGCTTTTTAGGTAGGTTGAATTCATTCGCTGTCTGGAGGAGAATTCTAGCGACCGGCTGCTCTGATCGGTAGTTTTCCGTGGTTTCTCCGATCAACACCAGGCGAATGCCGGAGTAGTACCCTAACAAACGGGCCACGGACCACGGGCGATATTTCCGTCCTTTTCCTTGTACTATCCTCTCACCTAACACACACACACACTTACATTAACATGCACTCCACTACCATACATGCCGGGAGTCCGGTTGGGGTCTTAGAACTTGTCCCGGCTGGGGCGGTGCCCCGCTGCCAACAAACGGGGCACGGACCACGGGCGATCTTTCCTTCCTCTTCCTTGTCCTATCTTCACCCCTTACACACACACAATAACATGCACTCCACTAACACACATGCCGGGAGTCCGGTTGGGGACTAGGATTTGTCCCAGCTGGGACGGTGCCCCGCTGGTAGGAAATACATGGTTATGGGAAAACCCCGCAAGCCGAAGGTAGGTCGGCGCCGGATCTTGCCATGCAGTGAGGGAAGATCACTGCCACCTCCCGATTACAAATGATGTACTACACTCACGGGACTAATGATCTCAGTAGTTGACGCGCCCGGAATCACTAACAATCAATCAATCCAGACACCCGTAAGGGGAACCACGATTGATAGGTTGTCATGGCCTCTGGTGGAGTGTCGTAGACCACCACCCGGCACCTGAGTCACGCGGCGCCGCTCACGTCGTTAGTTTAAAGGCGCAGGCAGTGAGAAGGCTCCTTGTAGTCAGGTTTGCGCGGCTATAGCAGGATTTTCCTAACGATGAGTCAAAGTGACTGTTCGAGTAACATGTGAACATCAGATGTAATTCAGAGAAGTATCCCTCCGCCGCGACAGCTGTTCAGCCACGCCCCTTCGTAGAGTGCTAATGGCTCCTGTGAAAACATCCCTATGCTGAAGTCCTAAGAGTTTCGCTGAGGTATGCTCGTACGCAAGTCCGGAAAATATTTAAATTTAATTACGTATGTGGAAAAACCCTTAGCATGCTCTTACAATCAGTAAAAGAAAAATGCCACGAATGTAAATAGAAAGAAAAATTATTTTATGCCGGATACACGTGCACCGGTACGCACCTCGGTTCGGGTGGCCCCCAGTTGGGCTCTTGGCTTCGTCGTGGCAGTGTCCCGATACTCTGGGCATAGAGGAGGGAACTTGTTCCCGACGCATGTGAGTGGCGTATTGTTTAGACTCCGGCACTAGCCTGGAAAGCTAGGAGCTCTGAGCTGGTAGGATGACCCTTACCCAGGCATTGTATGGGGAGGTTGCCGTGAGGGCAAACTGGGTTCCCGCTGGATCCGGATGTCAGTCTGTCGGCGTTCTTGTGCGTCGGCGGGGGGGGGGGTATGGATACAAGCGAAAAAGGAAACTGGTACCCGCCTCGGGGACTTCTCCCGGGTGAAGCAAGTTAATATGGTGTTGTAGAGTTCATGAGATTTACTACTAGACTGCGGTAGATCGATCCACATTTCTTATTTGTGACTAGTGGACCCCAGAATGCTTTGCTATTGCAATTCATTACATTGCACATACTACTGGTGACATGATTGTTAATCACGTTTTATGCTAAGCTCTGCAAAAATATTTAATATATGAAACACTTTCTTGTGCGTGTGGGTTTGTTTAATGACCTGCTTTCTACATGGGTGAAAGTATCTTGTTAAAACATTCTCCCTGAAGTTTGGGTATGCATTCAGGCATAGGACTCTTATCTTGGAGAAATTTAATTTTTCTTCTCTCAGATAACGGTCAAGTAATAATTTCGACCGATACTTTGCAATTGCAGGGACAGAAAATGCGGCCAAGACGACCTTCATACACGCGAGTGCGGCGGGTCTCATAGAGCTTCTGTTCAGGGGCGTTTAAGTCGGAATAAAAGCATAAAATCATCATCATCAACGCTCGTCAATGTGCGACAAACATACTCAAATTCTTATTGCAGTACACCTATATTCTTCATACAAATGCATGCAAAAAGCTGACGAAGTTTTGTCGCAATCTGATGAACGGATGGGCAGCGCATAAAATACGAACAAACAAACATTGATTACTGTATTTTTGATCGTAGGAGTTATGAAGGCTGATGGCCATACCAAAATTTACTTGAATGCATTGCAATTTTAAATGTTAATACATTGTTTTAAAATATATTCCGTGAAATACATATAACTTAGTACAATCAGAAGTAATACGTCTGATTGAGGAAATCTGTTTGCAATTATTTTAAAAAATAGGCTTTATTGCGTTGATCCATAACCAGTGTTGCTCAAACGGGCCAAACTTCTTGTGGGTGCTTGCTGTAATGGCTCGGATGCGACTCCCATTTCACTAGACTTGAACAGTTCGTTCCAAGTTGTAATACCCCTCCTCCTTTACTCCTTTGCGCCATGCGAGCAATTTTGGCAATGCCCCTCCCCTTTCCTCTCCGCTGCCATCGGGCTCACTCGACAAGCAGCATTAAGCAGCAGGCCACAACAGTGGTCCGCAGATACTATGCGCTGTCCCGAGGCAGGCCCAGAGGGTCCCCGACTTGAGCATGGCTCTACAGGGCCTTACTTAATTACATGACGCACCATCAAGAATGGCGTGAGAAAAAAATGAGATTGCTTGCATTAAGTACCACGTGAATGTGACATGTGAATTTTGTTACGAAGTTGAATTCAAACCTTTATCTGCAATGTGCGTAGGTAAATGCATTTCTTTTCATTAGTAATGTAGATATAAATGTCTCTTCTGCAATATGGATCAAAATCGCCATCCATAACGGTTGTAAACATCTTTGAATTGCTATTAATCTTCAAATGCTAGATTGTCAAATTAATGTCAGAAATTAATAAAATTAATGATAGTGGCGTTTTCTGTTCAGTGAAAAACAGACATTTCTCTAAAGCAGAAATTATGTTCTGAAATGAAACAAATAAATACATTTCAAACGAATCCTGGATTGTTCGGTCTCAATATGTTCAGTTCCAAATCTACTACTCGAAGACGTCAAAAGTAAATTTATTCATAATTTTGTTGACGAATATGTAACGAATAACATTATAATTTATCAGTTTATTCCTTTTCTGTGAAAAATTAAGAATTCAACGTTCAGGCACAGAGCTAACAAATACAAGCGGTGATGAAGAAAACGGATACTAATTAGCAAATATTAAATTATAATTACATTATTTAAACATTTATTTCATTAACTTACTTATGAATATGATACCCATTGTTCTTTTAACACTAAAGAAATTTATTAGTGCAATTAAGGCACCTGTAGTTTCCAGTATCCTAAATACTTCCTTCAATATATCGTGGTAAAGCCACAAACTTCTTAGCTCTCTTCATCATCCGTAGTACGAACGAAATCTCTCAGTTTCTGCTCTTTATATTGTTTACTTTCTCGCCCTCAGATATGTAACAAGAGAATCATGGTAATTTTCACCCGGAAAACAGCGAATTTTACACTCCAAAAATGTATTGCCGGGTCCTGATAACGAAAGAGTAGAGAAATCTTCGTCATATAAATTACAAATTACTTTCTCTAACACGTTGCGTACTAACTGTCCATGTTTTGAGGTTCTTTCATATCTAAAAAAAAATAACGGTAAAACGTCTGTCTGTCCATCCGTCCGTCCGTCTGTGGACAACGCTAGCGCCTAAACCGTTCAGCCGATTTTATCCAAAATTGATATTCCCCAATCGATCTGGCTGATGTTGCGACCTCTTAAATTTAAAACCGATGTTTTAATTTGGGGGTAGATTATTTTACATGAAGTGTCAACTATATTTTAAAAATATAAAAAGTGTGCAAAAATTTGTTGATTACATTTTATCATTTTTCATTAATGAACATTTTTGAAAATTTTAGTCGTTTTCTTGATATTTGGAGTGAAATACGAGCAATATTAAAAAATATAAAACCAAGAATTTCTCAAACATGGTTTCAAATGTTTCTTTAAACTTTTCGTAGGGGTAATTGCTAATTGCACTGTATAAGATGTCAAAAACGATACTTTGCTGCATTCTTTTGATTTCTAAAAAATTAAAAAAATTACTGGTTTTCAATCGCTTACACGTGTTTAATATTATAAACTAGATGGAATGATAAAGTGTACCTTTTCTTTTAAAAAAATCCAGATAAGTTGGATCTAGAATATTCTTATTAAATACTGGAATGCAAATTTGAATATAATTTCATATAGCATCAAACGGTGCACATAACCCATCTTTACACAGAACACTGAAAAGGCTTGCAATTGCCTCTTTCGTCAATATTCAAATGGGCAGGACATATTTAACAACATTGTTCATTGTGTGAGTACTTCGATTGCTTCGGTGATAATGAATATTTATTATGTTTACAACTGCCGCCAAATGACGAAAATTTATGGCACTCAATTAGTGGAAGAACTTTTAAGCTGTTGTTCGATACATAATTTCACTTGTTACGTTCGCAAACAGAACGTTGTAGATTGATATGAATTGAATTCTCATGCATTGTGAACATCATTTTGAGCACAATTTAGCGAGCAAAACCAGACCTACCAACTTCTAGAAAGTGAATTTATCACAAATTTAGAATAATAAACTCCTATTTTACGGAAGCAAAATATATATTTTCTGCATCTTATTCAGCTGAAGTCTAACAAATGCATACACAGCATCTTTAATCTCCACTATATTGTACCATTCTTTATTTGATATTAATTAAATTGGCATTAATTTCCATGCACAGTGTTTCTTTTACATCTCACATTCCCCGTGTTCTGAGTATTAAATCCAAAAGCATGGAAGGAAGAGAAGACTTGATGAGAAAAGTCTTTATGTAGACAGATTCGGTGTATAATGGAGGGAGATATTTCTACATGTTTCATTTCTAAGAAACTACAAGAGATGTGTCTTAGTCCGCTTGCCTTTATGTAGAGAATCACTTTTTGAATTTACGGCCATTTCAGAATTTTTTCCTCAATATTTGATTCTTGTTAGCTCACCATAACATGTTCTAATTTCAACGCGATTGTAGAAGATACATTTTATTGAGCAGATATTTCCCACAAAAATATCAGTACTAACATGCAAACACTTGCCAAATGTACTTTACACATATGTGTGTTATTTTGAACAATCAGAACACAGTATTTCAGAATCAAATTTCGTTCAACGTTCCCTTTATGCGGTATTCCCTAACCGGGATTTCCCACGTATTTCGTGACAAACATAGGGCAAAAGAAATGACAAGGTAATGAGATTGCACGCCGTCCTTGACAAAGGACGCGCGGAAATCGCACCTGCATCTGGCCTCGTCGGCAGCCGGCTCGGCGACCTCTAGAGCGCGCAGCGAGCGGCCGCTCCAAGGCCCAGCCCTGTTAATCCGCAGCTGCGAACCGATGCTAATTGAACGACCGCGCGCCCCACGCTCGCAGCCAGATCGGGCGCCCAGGAGAGCGGGAATTCCGACCCGCCCCGCACTACAGCGCTCCGCTCCGACCCACCCTGCTACGCCCAGCCCCGCCCCGACAGCCCGCTCCGACCCACCACACCACAGTCCGCTCCGGCACGCCCCGCCACAGTCCGCTTTGTCCCATCCAGCCCCGCCCAGACCCACCCTCCTCCTCTCTGCCCCCGCCATGCTCCGCCCAACCCCGCCCTGCCCTGCCCCGCCCAGCCGCGCCCCGCCCTACCCCCTGCCCCGCCCAGCCGCGCCCCGCCCTACCGCCCTGCCCCGCCCAGCCGCGCCCCGCCCTACCGCCCTGCCCCGCCCTGCCCCGCCGCGCCTAACCCGCTCCGCCCTGCCTCGCCCTGCCCCGCCCTGCCTCGCCCTGCTCCGCCCTTCCCCGCTATTCCCCGCCCCTCTATTCCCCACCCTGCCCCCGCCCTGCCCCGCCCCGCTACGCCCCGCTCCGCCCTGCCCCGCCCTTACCCACCTTGCCCCGCAAGGCCCTCCTCCCCGCCCGGCCCTTCTTCGCCCTGTCCCCCTGCCCCTGCCCTGCCCTACCCCACCCTGCCCCGCACCCCTCCCCGCTCCACCGCCGTTCCATCCCCACCCTGCTCTATCCGCCCGGTCCCCCGCCTCAGTACGCCTCACCCTGCCCCGCCGAGTCCCGCTTCTCTCCACCCTACCTCGCCCCGCCCCCCTGCACCACGAAATATACCTATTTTCTCCGCCACGCCCCGCTCATTTCCCACGCCTCTGTCCGCCCCATCCCGCCCCGCACCGCCCCACAACACTCCCACCACTCCGTTCGGCTCGTCCCGGCCGGTTCACCCCGGCGCGGTCTGCCTCCCTTACTGTCTACCAAAGGGGCATCACCACAACCACGGTCACCGCCCCTGCTGCTGCACTACCATCATTATCACCATCGCCTTCTCCAATACCGCACACAGAAACCGCTCGCAACCTGAGCCATTCTCTCCTCCACCACCACCACCACCACCACCACCACCGGGCACATCACCACCAGCGCTGACGACACCACCTCCGCCAACAGATCCCCACCCTTCACCAACTTTCCGCCGACTCACCACCACCAACCCCACACACACCACCCGCTACCACACCGCTGCTGCCACCTCAGGCCCCGTCACCGCCATCTCCACTCCCACTCCCCGCCAAGTCCTTTGCCACGACCATCACTCTCGCGCTACCAGACCGCAACTGCCACCGCCGTCTCCACAACCTCGTCCACCGTCACCGCCTCCACTACCTCCACCTACCAGCACCAACGCCACCGCGCCCACGGCAGACCCGCCCACTCGATCGGCGCCCCGCCCCCTTTGCCGCTGTTTCGCAGACGCCGTTCGCCCCCAGAGCGCTACCGCAGCAAACTGCGCGCCCTCTCGCTTGCGCCCCGCCGCGCAGAACAGAGCGGCTGCCGCGGAGCCTTCGACGACGCTCGGCTACCCTGCGTGGCCCCATAAGCGCACGGGCGCCCCGACGACCTCAGTGCTGCGGTCGGCCTCCCACGTCATTGCGTCTATCCCGTGCACCGATCATGACGTCTTCAAAGAGAAGAATTTTCAATATAATTATCGTAACTAATATCACAGCCCTTCGAAAGATATTTAGTGTGATTATTTCACGAATTAAGACATTATATGAATCGAATAGGTAATTAAAATCACAGGATTTACGGAAAAGAGAAATATTAATGAAAATTAACTTATAACGAAGTAAAATATTAAGCCGGGAGGGGTAGCTCAGTGCATCAACTGATGTCACTGCAGCGTCTCTGACCGGGAGGTCCTAGGTTCGAGTCCTGACGGCGGCAGGATTTTCGACACTAGAATTTCAGCTAGGTCGGATTCAGTCGCTGTCTGGAGGAGAATTCTAGCGGTCGGGTGCTCTGATCGGTAGTTTTCTATGGTTTCTTCGATCAACACCAGGCGAATGCCGGAGCAGTACCCTATCAAACGGGCCACGGACCGCGCGCGATCTGTCCTTCCCATTCCTTGTCCTATCCTCTTCCCATACACACACACACTTACACGAACATGCACTAACATGCATTACACTAACGGGACTAATGACTAGAGCACTTGACGTGCCCGGAAATATGAAAAAATCAATCAATCAATCATGTAAAATATTAATAACAGTTTAATGCAGAAAATGATTTCAAATATGTTTCGGTTTTATGACAATAAAAGTTTCAAAATACCATGATTACAAAGGTATTTACAAGAAAATTTATTGAAAACACTATTACTAAAGTTGTAGGAAGTTGAGTTTTTCATGTCTTGGTATTCCGTGGAAGTATTTGACATGGAAGATGTACAAGCTGAATTAGCAGAGGGATTCGTCATTTACGAATGGAAATAACACGTGTGTATTCATTTAAGTATTTTTCTGAATAATTTTGGTTCTAACCTTCCACATACGGATGATAGCATATTCTTTGTACTCTTCACCATCTTAATATTAGCATATTAATTGCCTATAATATGTGTAATTTCTTAATTTGTAGTTTATGCTGTTCATTTGTATTTTCTTTCTTCACAAAATTCTTGAAATTGCTTCCACACAATTTCTCTCTTTCTTTTGTAGTTTCTTGACACTGAATCTTTAATAACAGATTCTATTTCAGAGTTTTAAATATTACCAAAACGTCGTACGTTTTAATATTATAATGAAGCTCACAAGCTATTATGGATCTGAAACAATTGCTACATTTATCTTAAAAATATAAACAAAGTGATTACAGTGGTGTGCAAAAGGTAAACAAATCATATGGCAATAGACATCTGAGATTGGTTTAATTTGAACAGATTCTTGCTTAACATTGGTTACTACAACATGGGCAGACATTAGAAATAGTGATAGTAAAAGATACACAACTATCATGGCGAAATGTCATGAAACCGTCCTTTTAATGAAAATAAAATGGAGCAATTTTATAACACATTAATACAAATGCTTACTTCATTAATTCACAAGATCTGCTACAACACCACATCCTTTCTCGTACTGTTAAGAGCTGTTGTATATAATATTACAATATTGCCATTTCTGCCCTCATTTCATTTCAGATATCATTTCAAAAAGTGAAAGAAAATTCAAACAAGGTGCCTACGGTGAATATCTGCAAAGTAAAACTCCTTATCTTATACCTCGCCCCTCCATCTTGCAATGAAATATTCTGAAAAACTTCTCTTGACTGCCATATCGCTCCACTGTATGCAACGTCCCATAAAAGGTTTTATTAAATAATTCATCCTAACTAACCAACTGATTACTAATTTAAGAACTAAATACCGTTAATAAAATTATCTTATTGACATTTTAAATTTTCTTTCACATTACATTTAAATCGTTTGCTTAAGTGAGGAAACGTAATTTGGCTAATTTCAAATAAGATTTGTGGATTTGTTGAAATAAAATACGTAGTTAAGAATACAAGTTGTAGAATAGAGAAACAATCAAGTTAATATTGGGAGTTTCATTAGTTAATTATAATTAAAATTACATTAATTATTTTTCATATCCTTTTGAACTTTTTCCTGTTATCCTAGATTTCTCCTTGAGGCACATAATTGATTAAACCCCTGTATATTTCATAAATTTAGTGCAGATATTACATAAAAATTGTTATTTGCAAACATACATTCAATATATCTATTCTTAATGAGCTATTTTTTATAATATTAGGCAAAGTTAGGTGTTATGCATTAGATGAAACTCTCCATTTTCAATTTTATAATTTTCAAGTTAACATATCACAGTTTTCGAAAGTATTGAGTGCTTGACGAATATGAGACCTACGCCATTATTTTAAAGGTTCTTTGCTTTATCCGTGAATAAAATTGAAGACAAATTTGAAACAGTTTTTGAGAAAATATTGTTTAGAATCTGCATAAATTTAAGGCAGAATTTACGAAAAAAAATTAGTTATTTTTTCATAAAATTGTAAGTAACTTTTTTAAAGGTCAGATTTCTTAGAACAGATTTAGTTCAAGCAAAAATTACTATTTTAAATTTTGTATTTTTTGAATGTTAAAATTTTGCAATTTTTTAAAATGGTGTGTTCGCCGGAAATGATACCATCAGTTCTTTACCGTTCTTTGATACAAACGAAGAGAACATTTAAAGAAAAAAATGATGCCATTTTCGGGAATAAAGAAAATAAAATGTTCCTTTATTTCACGCAAAATTAGACAAAAACTCAAATTTTCAAAAATTGTACGTGACCTTATTGCAAGATATGTTTAAAGGACAGCTTTTATTAATAATAAATCTCAACCTCCAATATTTTAGGTGTGGGAGTCGCCGTAAAAAAATTGAACTTTTACAATTTTTCAAAAAGCAAGGAGTTTCAACGAAAATAATATCTGCCACATTCTCTTAAGCGTTCTTTACGCTATCCGACAACGAAATTTAATAAAAAAATTTAAACACATTTTTAATTTTGAAAATGTCCGAGGGTCATCATGTAAAGTCCCGGATAAAAAAATCTCGGTTTCATATAAAAGGCAACGTGACATGATTCAGATGGATGGCGAAATATCAATTATGGAGAGAATCGGGTAAAAGATATATGTGCTAGCTTTGACCACAGACGGAGAGCCAAAAGGACAGACAGACGTTTTACGCCACTCGATTTTTTGATATCAAGAATCTACAATACATGGATGCTGACTACACACCATGTTAGAGGATGTAATTTACTTTATATGAACCTGGTGTATCCACTTTTTCATTACAAGGGCTCGGCAAAAAAGTTTTTGTGTTGAAAATACTTTCTCTTGTTACTTATGTAAGGGCGAGAACGTAAAAAAAAAATCTCCGTGGAAACGATTTTGCAGGTCCATGTGGTAACATAGAATTGCAAAACTTTTACAAAGAATGGTATAAAGCATATTTTGCTATGCTATCCCCAGTTTTCTGTTCTTATTTATCGAGGCATATTATTCTATTCATTCAGTTCGGCGAATAACCAAAAGTGGTGAAATATCTGGTCATCTTCGTGTAGATTTATTAACTGACTAGATTTATTCAGATAGAGGGCATTTTACGGCTTTACCGTTATTATCAGTCTTTAAATAATGTTATAGAATACAAAATGAATATGAAAATGGATAATAAACTAATACAATTGTTAAACGTAAATTAACATAAGTACAAAAAAGGTGGGGATTAATACAAATTACGAAATTTCAAAAAATATAATAATAATAATAATAATAATAATAATAATAATAATAATAATAATAATAATAATAATAGTAATAATAATTTCAAAAGTGAAACAGAGTTGAGCTCCCTGTTTACCTTGCAATACGAGGCGAAAATTGGGAGACTATTCGGGTAGAATATTTATTGTACATTCTTTGGAAAACTGTCATAAAGAGTAGCTCACATTCTTTACAAATACAATTTTTAAGTTTCCTTTACCACTCAAGAATCCCTCAAAGCACCTACGCTTTCTCTCGCAACCAAACCCCACTCGTGGGTTGGTCAGGAGGTTATGCACTCCACAGTCACAATTGCGAATAGAAATACAAAAGCCATCCCGGCAGAAGCTTCAATGCTACAGTTAAAGAAGACATGCATGGAAAAACAATACAAATGTCATTATTTGTATTTTTCACACGCGTTGTTTTCTTATGTTCATTTCAATATGTTTGTCAATTAAATTATATGTATTACCATAGTTTGTAATTATTTTGTATTTTATTTATAAACTGATGGTGATGGCAAAGCCGCCAAAAGTCAGTTATCTAAAAAAATCTAGTGCTATGACGAAAATGTCTACAGTTATTTTGCTCACGTCATTGCATTAGATCACGTCATCAACATCTCATCAGCATTTCCTCAATAAACTAAAGAACACTTGTTTTATTTGACGGTGCTCAAACAAAGCAAACGAAACAATAGTTTTGTGCAGTCTTTTAATCAGGTCGCAGTGTTACAATGGTCATCGTCATCATTGTTGTCCTCGTGGTCGCAGTTCTCATCGTCGCTGTCGTCGCCGTTCTCGTCTTTGCCGTCGTCCTCGTCGCCGTCCTCGTCGTGGCCGTCCTCTGCGCCGCATTCAGTCCTCCTGTTCGTTCGAGAAGTCTTCGTCTGATCATTGTCGTTTCAGGTCTGCCGAAATTTCTGAGAACATTCATATGAACATAATCATAACTACTACTTTCCAATTTACTCAAAATTTAGAGATGAATATTTTAAGCAATTCGGTTGCATGTTACTATCTGAAATATTCGCAATACATATAGAGAGACCCAGAAAATAATCACAGTTTTGAAACAGTTCGAGGTGTCAGGATACAGAATGCGTCCGAGCATTATAGATTAAGGGAAACTTCTTATCACGTTTTGTTTTCTTGGAGCATATCTTAGTATCTTCGAAAAAGTTACAGATATTATCACAATTATATTGTTTCAACCGGAAATTTATATTTTTTGCCAGGTTTCTAAAATACTGAAGTAATGTTAATATTTGCAAAGAAATATCGAAAAGAAGACCGTAAAATTTTCTCAAACGCTAACTCTTCCACACCTTTTCGTGTGTTTTACTGAAGGCAGAAAAAGTCTCTCTCCTTTGTTGGGTTCTCTGAGGAGTAATTTGACTTTCGCGGAACGCCTTACCTGTTGCCGAAAAATATCGTCGTCGTCGTCATCGTCGTCGTCGTTTCGTTTCAGTCTTCGTCTTCACTGAATTCCTCCCACTCGTCGTCGTCATAATCTTCCTCGCCTGCGTAGCCAACTTCTGCAAATTACATCAGCACTTCATCGTTATCACTACCTGCGAATTTTCTCAATGTTAAAATGGTTAACATTTCATTCTTTAGAAGTTAATAATTATTTAAGAGTTGGAAGTGATCATTATAAATCAATATAAGTTAACAATAATTTTAACCTCTTTTAATCCTTAATTGTAGATAAATTGTAAATAAAAAGTAATTGCAAGTTCATTATTCTGTCGCGTCTTATGAGGCATAGAAAATGTTTTTAAGGTGTATGCTATTTACAAAAATTGTAAGACATGTTCAAGGATATAGAAATTCATTTTATTCTACATAAAGTGTCATAGTGTACGCAAAATCAATTAGGAAATATTTTAAGGGGTATTTTTGTTTGCAAATCGAGATGATTTATTTCCTTTTCTAAGAGACGAGCCTACCTCCATTCATTCTGGCAAACGTTACGCCCGCCATTACGGATCCCAGCACCCAAATTGCTACGTCCATCCTTATGGTAAGGCCAACTCACTTCCACAATCAAGCCTATCTCTGAGGTTACCACTCTAGACGACAATAGGGCGATGCGACAATCCAGGGGAATGCAACATTCAGATGATAACTATTAATAAACTGATCTCTTAATATTCGTGCACCCACTGTTGTTTGTATTGTAATCTTCCCTATTGTATTTCTCTTTGCTCCTTTGTTCTATTTATTAAATCATATTTTTCTGTTTTTGCTCCTTAGGTCATCCTCCAATGTCCATCCTATCGTCATCTCCCATTGTCACCCGGCACCAATTAACCAAAACCGTTCATTTCAGGAGAGAGAAAAAACGTCATTATGTACTGAGGGTAATAATAGCAAAACTACCCTTTTACTTCATTGAGGTAGAGATGCTACAACAGAACGTCCGTTCTCGTAGTATGGAAATATTTTGCACATGTGAAATGAAATATGCGTAGTTTTTCGGAATATAGTTTTAACAGGTGTAAGACCACTCCAATTACGTTCTCAGAAGTTTAGGGAGTCGGAGCATACTAGATTACCAGAGTGAATATCTACAGAATTCCATCTTCGAACCGCTTCAAAAACAACTCGCACATTCCAAGAGTTTGACAAAAGGTTTTAGTGATTTCTACTCGATGTATTGATCTTGTTTTCCTGTAAATATATTGAGGACTTTTCAAACGTTTGCAATTATCAATATTTTCAACATTTTTTCAAAAATAGTTCGAGGTTCTTAGGTTCTTATGAAAGTGGTGTAGGTCTCCGATTCGTTGAAATCTCGAATTTTTGAAAATTGCAAATTATAAAATTTGAATTTAGCGTCTTCATACAACTTTAACATTGAAAATAGGGAGTTTTGTTAATAAAATCTGTTCATTGAAGACAGACCAGAAAATACTGTCATATACAAATTTTCAAAAATATGAGTAGTTTTCGTGTAACTTTGCGTAAAAGATAGACAATTTTTAAACTTTGTTTTTTAAAAAACGGCTCCAACTTTGTTTCATTATATTTAATTCACTATCAAAAGTCATTAAAATTGTTTTGATAGTCTTCGTTTTGACGAACTCTCTCTATTTTCAAATATTGCCAAAATTGAACATTTCAAAACTACAGAATTGAAGATACAGATTTTTGTCTTAAAAATACGTTTCACAAGTCAGCTCTATAAAAACGTTTATGAATATTTTTTTAAAACTGTGTCGTTTAATCGTAATTTGTGCTTAAAACTAATGTATTTATGAAAAAAATCTCAAAACCTTCCCAAATTTTTTCTGTTTTTTTCCCAAGTTTAGAACATAAACGTGTGAAGAAATTGCACTGGCCAGATTTTCATTAAACGCTATAAATGCTCGAAAAATGAAAATTTAGAATTTTGAAAATTGAAAAGGGTGATCAAACGTATGTTCTATGTATGTTGTAGAAAGTATGTTCTCCTGGAATATTATTCTATTCATAGAACAATTTGATTGGAAATCAAATGGACATTTCTTGTACTTGAGGATGCTCAAACAAAGACAACGATCAATATTTTTGTTTATTCCTTTATTCATGTCGCATTGTTACAATGATCGTCGTCATCATTGCGGTCCTCGTCGTCTCCGTCCTCGTCACCGTCCTAATCATCACCGTCCTCGTTGTGGCAGTACTCTGCGTTGCGTTCAGTCCTCCTACTCGTTCGTCAAATCTTCCTCTGTTCAATGTCGTCTTTCAGCTCATCCGAAATTTCTGAAAATGAATATGAACATCACCGTAATTACTAACTTATAATTTACACGAATTTACAAAAAAAATAATCTTTCGAATTAGTTATTTCTCATTTACGCTATAGAAATGAATAAAAAAACAATTATTAGGAAATAAAATGCGTTTTAAAAAGTTTAATTCACTTGGTAATTTTACCTCACCGTTTACGAAGTATTGGCGAAAACTGAGAGCGCATCGTATTTGCCGTGTATAAGACGCACTTCTACTTTCAAGAAGGATTTCATTAAGGTTAAATTTTATACTTGCTTTTTATTTGTATGAAAGGAGTGGGAATTGTGATCTATGAAAAGCAATGCTCTTTTCTTCATATTCCGCCAGGAGTCTTTATGATATTTTCCCAGTACGCATGGGAGAACCGTGCCTTTTTACAAATCTGCTACACCCTGACCCAACGAAATTTTAAGCATTTTTTCTTCTTGCAATACTTTTAGCATCTCTAATAATCAATTTTGTGGAAATACAAATTCCTTTTTTTCAGTGTACAAAAATTTTATTTTTGTAAAGCTAAATTCTAAACCTTCAAACACCTATGAAAATTCCCATCTGTTGTATAAGACGCGTCCGAATTTTTGAAGAGTTACTGAAGGATAAAAGTGCGTCTTATACACCGGTAAATACAGTAAGTTTTGCTTTAAAGGGCTGGAATGGGAAATAATATGCAGACAGTAACTTCTTTCTTGTTGAAGGTCACAAAATATTATGACGATCGCAATAAAACTTTAAATCTTAAATAAACAAACAATTACGTAAAAAAGGGAAATTATAATTTGAATACAAAGAATCCTGAGTTATACGAAACAAACCACAGTACCTTTCAGTGAAAAGAGCATTAAAATCGGTTAAACTGTTCCAAATATTTTTCGGAACTATCACAAAAATCCTTACAGCAATTGCATTTGTTTTTATATAATTTAATAGGTATAAGATACTTTTAAAAGACAGATACTTACATATCACAAACACTCCACTTCTATTTACATAGAAGATTAATTGACATGCCTCGGGTTGTCAGGTACTTATCACAATCGCCTATTAGAGATAACGGACAATGAATTCTACCTATAATGTCCCCTGACTTGGCTTGGCCTGGCCTGGACTGATCTGTTATCACAGTTTTTGAATTTAAGAACGTTGAGTTAAATGTTGCAAGTCGAATGTTTACATTACAGTAAGAAAAATCGTTTATGATTATCTGATTGCACCTAATTAATCATGTGAATTTTATTTTAACCATTCATGTATACTTTTAATTAACTGTAATTGAAGCAATGATTGCGTGATAAATGTTACAGGTAAGCATTTCAATGGTTCAGTAACCAAGAGGATTTTTACATGATACCTAATTAATTACTGAATTACCTAATTTATTGCCAGTTACATATAATTTATTAATTAGTTATTAAACAATATGTATTTAATTTCAACAATTCCACATGAATTATGAATGAATATTTTTAAAAACCTCTAAAACATCGATATATATTTTCCATTGGTCCGCACGGTTTTCCCCTCGGAAAACGCTGATATACCTCTCCTCTGTTTCTCAGAGACTGCAGTGCTAGGATACTCAAGAATTATTGGGTTATAATCAATCATCTAGCACGATCAATCTTCGCTCTTCGAATACCGCACGTGTCGCAAATACAACAAACTATTCTACCAATCACAGTAATCAGTTTGTTAAAATAAATATTGAGATGTTGTAAAGGGAACTCAGTTCAGCGGGGAGCGCAAAACGTTTTGTGAATATTGGAGATGGTGTATGGTTATTGATGATTTGACCCCAGGTGATCGATAAGTGCCTCGGCGCCTCAACAGCTATGGTCAATATTACGATAAGTGTAGTGCATAATTGTCAAAGGAGGTGTCTTTTCCTCGCTAGTGAGGGAGATCCGGCACCGATCTACACTCGACATGGGAGTTTTCTCCATCCAGGTATCTTCAGTAGGGCACCACCCCAGTCGGGACAATCTCTAAGCTAGCGACTGGTCTTCCTACATGCATGAAAGTGTAGTGCACGTAAATGTAGGTGGGTGTAAATAAGAGATGAGGATAGGACATGGAATAGGAAGAAAAGATTGCGCGCGGTCCGTGACACTGAAGTTAGTACACTGGTCCGGCATTCGTCTGGTAGTAACTGGAGAAACTACGGAAAACTACCCATCGCAGAAAGCGTCCACTAAAAGTATCCTCCAGACAGCGGCTGAACTTGGCCTGGTTGTGTAGCTTGTGTCGAAAATCTAGCCACCCTCTGGATTTGAACCCTAGGACCTACCGGTCAGAGGAACTCCAGTGAAATCAGTTGTTACCTTGAGTTATCTCAGTCAGTTCGCAATTTAACGGGGATCGTAAAACGTCTTGTGCATCTTGTAAAACGTCTTGTGCAAGGGTACAGCAGTGACGTAAGCAAATTAATTTTCTTCAAACATTATAAAGCTCAGTTGCTGAACTTATCTTAGAGCTGTTGAGATTGATCCCACATTATCCCTATGCATTATTTGAGTAGATTCTCGAGTATACAGATGTGCAGATGTGTGATTCCTTCACTCACGGCTAGACAACTTCCCTTGCACCAATCGAGACATACGAGGTGTCACTCAACGCGTTTCGGTCTCCTGATGGGGAACTGCTAATTTGTTTTCGTATCCGGCCAGAAGATTCAAAGAAGTTTCCAAAAAACGCGTTTTGGTGCTGCAATCTTAATGGGTAGTAGGAGTATTAAACCAATACCACCTAAATAGACCTGTGTTAAACCGCAGTACCCCGTGGCTATTTTGATTCACGGCACCATAATTTTCTCCCATGAGGTTGGCACCCTGCTTGTTGTTGCTTGATGCTGCTTGCAACCTGCTTGATGTTGGAAATGTTTGAACAGAAGTATAACATTAACAGCTACTACGATTCGTTGGTACGTCCAATGCCAGATACTATTAGAACATATTTTAACAAAGTTAGGCAAAAAAGAAATGAAGCATTAAAGAAATTTTGAACACCTGAAAATACTTTTAAAACTTTATGATTACACAATCACTAGTTGAATGTTGCGACGGTGACGCAACATTCAACTAGTGATTGTGTAATCATGCACGTTCCCTATTCGTATTGTGGCGTTTATTTAGGTAATGACGGGGGTGTGCAGAGTAGAGGAGTGTAGCAAGGCTTCTTTGGCAACTCAGGTGGCTCACGTAGTTTCGGAAGCGGTATAGCTAGGTCGGCCTTTTGCGAGTTTCCATGGTAATATGCACACGAATGAAATTGTACCTGTGATAATAATCAGTATAGTTGCCAAACGTCAGGTTTTCGAGCAGAAAATCCGGTTTCCTTAATGCCTGACAGTTAAGAGAATTTTGATTGCCCAAAGAGAGTCCGATTCTCAAGACATTTAGTGTAATATCTGGTTGGCGCCGCAATATATCGACTTAGAATTTGTTTAATTGATTGATTGTTTCGTATTTCCGAGCGCATCAACCGCTTTGGAAATTAGTCCTGTTAGTGTAGTGTATGTTTTCCTCGGGAGATGGCGGTGATTTCCCCCTCGCTGGATGGCGAGATCCGGCGCCGACCTACCGTCGGCTAGTGGGGTTTCCCCCTAACCAGAACTCTCCCACCAGCGGGGCACCGCCCCAGCCGGGACAATCTCTAAGCTCCCGACCGGTCTCCTGGGATATGTGGTAGTGTAGTGCATGTTAGTGTAAGTGTGTGTGTTAGGAGAGAGGATAGGACAAGGAATGGGAAGGACAGATCGCGCGCGGTCCGTGGCCCGTTTGATAGGGTATTGCTCCGGCATTCGCCTGGTGTTGATCGGAGAAACCACGGAAAATTACCGATCAGAGCAGCCGGCCGCTAGAATTCTCCTCCAGACAGCGACTGAATTCGACCTAGCATAAAAGCTAGTGTCGAAAATCCTGCCGCCGTCAGGACTCGAACCTAGGACCTCCCGGTCAGAGGCGCTGCAGTGACATCAGTTGATGCACTGAGCTACCGCTCCCGGTCAACTGCTTTGGTCATTAGTCCCGTTAGTGTAGTGCATGTTTTTCATCGGGAGATGGCGGTGATCTTCCTTCGCCAGATGGCGAGATCCGGCACCGATCTACCGTCGACTAGTGAGGTTTCCTCCTAACCAGGACTCTCCGACTCCCGGCTGGGGCGGTGTCCCGCTGGTGGGAAAGTCCTGGTTAGGGGGAAACCCCTTTAGCCGACGGTAGGTCGGCACCGTATCTCGCCATCCAGCGGGGAAAGATCACCACCATCTCCCGAGAAAAACATGCACTACACAAACGGGACTAATGACCAAAGCAGTTGACGCGCCCGAAAACACCAAAAAAATCAATCAATCAATCAATGTCAAACCGTGGGGCGTAAAAAGTGGATCTAATTTATTATGCAGAAACTGTGTAGACTTTTCCAATTCTATTTTTACATTCTACCAACGTTTCAGCCGAAAGAGGACGAACCATCTCGGAGACAATCGCACGACAACCGTGACATTGCCGCCGTCGAGCTCCGTCACCGCGACAGACAGATCTCAGGGCTTCGCTGCTGCGGAAGGTCAAATATTTAAGCCAACGCCTCGCACTTCTTTTTAGCTCCGCGCTCCTCCTCGCGAAGCGTGGCTCTTAAGACTTCTTCGTCCGCTCGCAAATGTATTTTTAATTCGCCTCCTTCCGCTCAACTGTTCGGTCTGTGCCTTGCGTACGCACCTCGTCTGCGCTTGCGTACTTCAAAAGCATCTGCAGACGCGCTCTGGAACCAGGTCAAATACTCTAGGGAGTTGTAATACAGCAAATTGTTTTGTTTTGCTAGTTTTTGACAGGACCAAGACGCCACATGGTTAAAATGACATCTTTATTTAGGGTAATAGTATATTTTCTTTTAAAGAAATTAATGTTTCGTAAAATTTGAATTTTTGTAACGTGAGGTAACAAAGTCAGGTATTTCAGTTGATGATGTGAAAATAAAGGTTTCACGAAATATTATTAAAATTGATTATATAATATTCTTTGGAAACAAAAACTTCTAATACCTCATCTGACTATTCATTGAAGAACAAATCAGGATACCTTTTTAATGTAATAAGAGAAACATTGTGGTTAATGACATAATTTGCTGAGTATTACGACTCGTATAAAAATAATAAATTCTCTTAGAAAAGCAATGCCAATTTGTAATGTAATATTGTAGATGCAACATTTGAACAGCATATTCAAAGTTGCTTAAATTATATTTTACTCAACACCTACAAGTCTTGTATGGTATATAATGTTCACTTAATGTGATGCCTCCTATGATGTGTAATGCGGACTAATTACTGAAAGATGTATGAAGGTACAGACTTGCGTCAAAGAATGACAAGACTTCGTGTCCTTGGCAATCTCCTTTACGTTTCATTCAGTATTCTGCGGCTTTTATTACATTTGTATGCGTTACTATGAGATTAACGAGCCAATAAGACAGGATGATTGACAACTTTGCTTAACATGACCTCCAGGGTAGGCAGGCTCTCAACGTAGTCTTCGCTCATTTCCAACCGCTCGGTGATCAATGAGAAAAATAAAATGAGGTCGCTGTGAATGTACTAAAAATTTAATCATTCTTAATTAAGTGTTAGGATTTCGAAGGTATGGATGAACACAAGAAAATCTACGTTATTTGGATATGTCATGTGTCACGATGCATTTTTGAGAAACATATTATTTAGACCAATAAAAAAATTAACGGACAATCAAGACAAATCTACAATGAATGTTATTTATGGTTAGAATTCTTTTTACCCCAAATTACAGTAGTTAATTCATTTCACGCTACTGCAAATAATAGGAGTAATGAAAAACAATAATAATAAAATCAATAAGGCTTAAGTTGTGCATTTCAAATGTAAAACAAACTGATTTACTGAAGTTAAATGAACGCAGAAAGAAGTAAAATTATCCTTGTTGCAAGGAGATGAGTCAGGAGATAAGTAAAAGACGAGGCGGGTAAGTTGAAAAACAGGAACTGTGAACACATAATGAAAAGAAAACAGGATTTATTTTTGCTCATTCAGAACATTTTTAACAGAAGGATATTTGCCAAGTAATATTCCGTGAATTTTTAATAAATCGTAATGGAATGGAAAATGTAAAGAAATGTGTATCTCAATTCAATATTTATTGCATTGGTAAATAGAAGTGAACTTTAATTTCGTTGATGGATTCACAAAAGAATCTCGCACTGATTTTACATTAAGCAATATTGGAGAAAACTTGAAGTGTAAGGCTTCCGTCATCTTTATATTAATATTGTATTTCCGAATTTAGAAGATTAAAATGCAAGTGATGGTCAAGTTGTGTGCTTGAGGAAAATTTAATATTGAAAGTTCGTGTAAAAGCTCATTTTGATGTAAAATATAAACGTATTACAATGAATGGAATAAAAATTTAAAAGCAATAAATTAAAAGCCAAACTGAAATGTAAATATCTTATATTTTAACCCTTTGTATTGAAAAAGAAAATAATTTGCTTTTGTGATAAGGTACAATGTGATTTCTGGTTCAAGCATAAGATACTCGGATTGGAATCTGTGCAAAAAGGGCTACTCTAAAAATCACGTCAGTAGGTGGAGATATTAATAAAACATTGACATAAATTCACTCGAAACAACAGACATTTTAGTTGGAATGTTGTCATTTCAAACAGTCGATTTCTCTTATCTCGTGTAACTAATACGTTTCTTATCGAAACTGCAATAAGCTTTCTATGATGTCAATTCTTCTGGAAATATCAAACAATTCGAAGACTTGTGGTTTGAAAAACTATGAAAGTATTATACTTTTGATAGAGAATATATAATTAAAATGACTGTTTTCTTATGGCCACGCTCCTTACAACCATTTTTAAAAAATTTCTGCGTAAATGGACAGTTAAAGATATTTATATCAAAAGACACGTGTCCTCGATAAAGGTCAGTCTGTAATTGAAATTTAAGTGTTTGAAAACAGCGCCAGCAAATAATTTCGACAGAGTCACTTGACAATTTATAATATCTTAGAATTGGTAAATGTATAAATATGTTTGTAGCGTGAGACTCTAGAAAGCATTACCCCAAGAGGAAAACAAAGGGAATTATATTCACAAACAAACAATTTTGAAATGCAACAGATTAATTTGTGTAGTGTAAAAGTTCTTTTATAGTGTACCATTATAACTTGATGTAATACAGCAGTTCCAAACGTGGAGAGGCTACTGAATGAAAAAAACGAGATAATGAAGTAGAAGAGAGGATAGAGAAAGAAGGAAGAGACAGACACGTTTAGGAGTTTGTGTTGGAAGAGAGTCCAAAACTATAATCAAGTATAAAGATAGGAATGGTGAGGAGACAAAGAAGGCACGCAGAAAATAATCAAGGAAATAGGTAGTGAAAAGAACAATTAATGTAGTAGTTAAAATAGATGTGTGATGCACCAAAAAGAAAGAAAATACAGAAAGTGAGAATACGAACAGAAAGTAAAGAAAACATTGTAGAAATGAATATTGATATTAAACAAATACAGAAAACTGCGTGAAGCGGTATCACAAACCAAACAAGCGTAGTAAACACGCACAAGAAGTAAAAGAGAATGAATTATATTCCTACTGAAACAATGTCTGCAGGCCGGGGCCCGCAAAGCAGCGAGCCGGCGCTACGCGTAGGCCAGTACAATCGCGCGAGCGACCGACGGTCACGAACAAGAGCGGGCGGCCGAGTGAATGACGAAGCAGCTTGTAGTCGGCTGCCGAGTGAAAGCGCACCCAGGCGCGCAACCGCGCGGCGTTAACGCCCATAAAGGTCCCCGACGGCGGGCTGTGAATGCAGAACGACCGACGCCCCACAGACGCAGGGGGGCGGGGCGTGGTAGAGAGACGAGCTGGTCAGGCGTCGCGGGGCTTCGCTCAGGGGGGCGTGGTGAGACGCGAGGCAAAGCGACGCCACGCGGCGGAGCCCGGGTGAGGCGGGACGAGACATAGCGTGTACTCGTCCCCCATCACCCGTGTGCGGCCACGTATTGCGGCTTCGTGTCGGTTAGTCGAGTGTGGTAAGGCGAGACGAGACTTGCCGGGAGTCGTCGTTAGTATCGGGTCATGCGACGATGTGAGATGAGACGAGGTGACAAGATTTTTCGTGAGGTGACGAAAGTGACGATATTTCGTGGGAGGTAATACGAGGGGCTATGAGACGATACGTGCTTTGATGATTCGAGATGAGTCGATTCGTGATGTGACAATGCTTGGTGTTACGATTCCTGGATTCATTAGTTCTGGATTGATAATTTCTGGGGTAATGATTCCTGCAGTGATGATTCCTAGACTAATGATTCCTGGAATGATGATTCCTGGAGTGATGACTCCTGGAGTGATGACTCCTGGAGTGATGACTCCTGGAGTGATGACTCCTGGAGTGATGACTCCTGGAGTGATGACTCCTGGAGTGATGACTCCTGGAGTGATGACTCCTGGAGTGATGACTCCTGGAGCGATGATTCCTGGAGTGATGACTCCTGGAGTGATGACTCCTGGAGTGATGACTCCTGGAGTGATGACTCCTGGAGTGATGATTCCTGGAATGATGATTCCTGGAATGAGAACTTGCCCCGGCTGGGGCGGTGCCCCGCTGGTGGGAGATACCTGATTGGGGAACCCCCCTCTAGTCGACGGTGGGTCGGTACCGGATCTCGCCATCCAGCGGGGGAAGATCACCGCCATCTCCCGAGGAAAATCATGCACTACACATACGAGACTAAAGACCTAAGTTGTTGGCGCGCCCGGAATCACCAACCAAGTATCAGGCGTTGCGAGCGCCAGGAGGATATCGTTTGAAATCCAATACAGGATGATAACGTGATTATGGAAGTGGTTAGAGTGCCTGCCTATACTTGAGTTTTTCTAACGTGACATCTGAGAGTAGTATCTCCAAGATGGAATATAGCACGTCTTTTGGCGTCTTTCTCGGTTCTACCGCAATATGTCGCATTATCACGACCTATTAAGCAGTGCTGCAGATCGAGAGACTCTAGCGGCACGACCGAGAAAGACGCAAAAGCCGTTTCATATTCCATCTTGGAGACACTACTCTCAGGTGACTCGTTAGAAAAGCCAAAGTATAGAGTGATATATCCACTATTTTCGCTGCAGTACCTGGTTGTGTTTCGTCTATTGGAGAGTAGTGAGCTGTGCAGTAATTAGGAACGTAGACTGGGTACGAAGGCTGTGCTACAAATACATTTTTTCTACAATATGATTGTTGAAACGGCTTGTAATGGTAATCTGAATTATTGTAAACGAATGTTCAATAAACTGGTTGTTGTTTACACCATTCTTCTGGATACTCCAATACCATTCCGTCTTCTTATATATATCCTATTACCTCTTCTCAACTGAAAAATAGTAATGAATAATTCTTTTACACTGTCTCCAGAGAGTCCTAAAATATGCACCCCAACTTCAAATTATCGCAGCTTCAAATCGTCAAAATCCCTCCCTTGAATTCACTTCCTTTTATTCCACTTCTAATTTCCTCCACCTTTCCTCCAGCGTCTGTTTTAAAACAGAAAAGCTCCTTTGGTCGGAGGTCGGGATGAAGGAGAAAGCTTACTCGTGTAGGAAGAAATGTTAATCAAGGCACTCTGGTAATTATACATTCATGATTCTTATCTGCTAGCATTTTCTCTCGAATCATCTTTCCCAATCTCCAGTGCATAGCTTTCCATTTTTTTGCACTAGAAAAGCGCCGAGTGAATAAACTTTAATGTAATAAAAATTCCATTTTGAGGAAGACATCTCTAACTGTAAACACTTTTGGATGCTCAAACATTTCAAACATGGCACCAGATAATTTTAAGGTGTAAAATATTGGAAGAAATGTTTACTTGCTTTCCTCTTAAATCACTTCAACTTTATTGTAATTGATTCAAATAAAAAAATGACAAGCTTAGGTATCCATGACTAGAAAAGTCTACTCGAATCTTCTAGACATGTTGCCGCCTTTCAATATAAATAATTTTTTGCGAGAATATTTATATGCCTTGCTCTAAACTTCAAGTCTTATTTCTTCAAATGAAATGCACACGGTATCAGAATGATTTAAAAATGAAATGAGAAAAAAATCAAGTGAGAACTATGATTCAGCTATTATAAGATTTTATAACACCTTAAATATGCCATAAAATGTGATAATTGGTGTAAAGTCAATCCTACCCAGCAGCTTTGTGAATTATTCTGAAAATGGACAATGATTTTTTTAATAATCCCTTCAATTCCATAGTTTCTAAGAGATACATTTTTTATTTGTATTTGTAACATACAAATTTAAAATGTACATTTTATATATATGGTATTTTATGTTCAACAAACATAACATTAACAATAATTAATAATTATGAATAACCGTATAATAACAGTTTGCAATAACTGAAAATGAATCAAAACAGAGAAGTTCACATTGCATTTCATCTTATCAGAGATCATTGTAATATATTAAATGACCGACACAAATGCTTCGTTGTTATCTCTTACGACATATGACTCCGAAACTGCAAGTCACGATAGCTATTATTGTTACTAAATTTTCATATGTTTCTTTAAATGTGTTATTATGTACTACATTGCTGATAATCTAATGGAACAGGTATTCATGTTCTAGTTTTCTAATGTTTATTTATTTGTATTTTTACCCTGCTTCTTTAGGTATATATTTGAAAGTGTAATATAGTTTTGCAGTGGGTTGTTTTATAACTTATTGCACAAATTTCACATTCAAACATTACCCACAGAGGTTATAATTAAAGTTACGAAGGTTGTAACACTATTTTAATGAAAATTTACTGTATCTTTTGCTTACTGAATCTCCAAAAACTCTTTAAATAAATTTGCTTGTGTGAGCAGAGAATTTAACAGAAACTGCAAAACATTTAATGCTTTCAAATCCCCACATATATTAAGCTTTGAAATGGAACAAATTGAAATTCAACATTAATCGGAAATCCTTCCAAAATGGAAATTGCATTCGTCAACACTCACGCCAACACATAACTTGTGGTATCAACGTCACCAACTAGGGCAGACCTGCGTTTCCCAAACTACACCAACGGATATTAGTTATTTATGGAAGATTGGGCATCCGGCTCGAAGCGAAAGCAATAAATCGTCAGCGCGACGCTGTAGAGCTTTGAATCTCGGGAACACATGAATCACTTTAAAGAAGTGGCGGAGTACCGGAGCGTTCAGCTGTTGTCGCCGGGTCGGGACAGCGGAAGTTAGACCGGGAGGAACTGCGTCCGTAAAAATTGTGCGGGTGGCGTTCGTCGGTGAAGGTATCGGCCCCATCGGGTCGCACCCAAAATACCCCGAGATGGCGGTAATAGATGGCGTCTTCAACAAGAGAGCTTCGCGCACATTCAGCTTTTCTTGCCGGCAGAAAACGCCGTTTGCAGAAGGCTGCCGTTAAGGGAGAATATTCTCCCGCTGGAATGCACGAGGGTGTTAGGAGAGCAAGGAGGTAGTTCTAACACGTTTACTGCCGCACTATTAAAAAATTCGGGTCCCTGGAGACATACATGTTTTTGTAATTTCTAACTTTGAATTGGTCTAAGTATATTGTTTATGAGTGAAATATGAACTATGTGTTCCTCATGAAGAATTCTTAACGACCAATTGATGAAATATTGGAAGGCAAGTTAACGGGGCTTGGTCATAAGTAAACATCAACTATAAGTTAGTTGTTTGCCGACGTTTCGGAAAATTTATTTCCATCTTCAGGGCTTGCAACCAAAACATGAAAACATAATTAATACGTGTACTATCTCTGGCACCTCTCGGGCCTGAGATGATACTAGTAGGACCTACTAGTATCATATTCATCATGGTGTGTGTTGGTGTGGTGAGGAGGATTGTTTGTCTCTCACTCCCCGGTGCCTGAGATGGAGGAGCATTCAATACATGTATTAATTATGTTTTCATGTTTTGGTTGCAAGCCCTGAGGATGGAAATAAATTTTCTGAAACCTCGGCAAACAACTAACTTATAGTTTGTGTTTACTAATGACCAAGCCCCGTTAACCTACCTTCCAAAATGTGTTTCTCATTTCGTGTGTGAATTCACGTGGTACTGAGAGAAATACATACCTTTGCGCTGTAACATTTTTTATTTTGTAATTCGTACTGGGGTTCGAAGGATTGAAAAACCTGCAACAGTTCTGTTGTTTCAAAGCCGTTTCAAACCTACGAAAGTTTGCTTCCCTTCTTAAACTATTAATTGGATGTGCCAGACTGTTCTTCCTGCTACCATAGTATACTGTTACAATTGTACAATATTTTGTTACAGTATACAGTGTGAGTCACGTAACTTTAGCAACTCCTTCAGTTTTTGAACGGTTGAAGTTATTGCAATGCAGTTTTCACGGATGTGTATACGAGAACGAGGCTAATTGATACATATATTCATTATTCTTTTATCAGTTGTATTTTACGATATATTGAGGTAATAATTGAGAATAAAAAATATTATACACACTAGAAATTCTTACTGGTCCAGCATCTGGTGAAAATGCCTTAATACCCAGGATTCCAATGATTCCTTCTGATTTACCTTTTAAATTTAAAAGGCTGCAGTTTCCCATTAAACCATGCTTTGCTATTACCATAAATAAAGCACAGGGGCAATCCTTCAAGTTTGTTGGTGTCGACCTTAGAGAGAGCGTGTTCTCTCATGGACATCTGTACGTAGCACTCTCCCGTGTAGGGTCAGAAGATAATCTATTCTTGCTTCTTCCTAGAAATAATGAAACTGTCAATGTGGTGTACCCTGAAGCTTTGGTTTAATTTAAAAACGTATCGTCTGTCGTTAAATAATTATTTTTTTTGTAAAATAAAACATGTATTTTTACATAGAACATTCGTCATAATCTCCTTCACTGATTCTGTATATTTTTTGCAATTACATTTTTTCACATGCCAGTTCTGTACTTTGCAGTTAATTTTCAGTTAACCCTACTGAACTTTTTTTCAAAATATGAGCAAGAGAGCAGTGCAGTGGTATATAATTAACTTTGGTATGTTAAACTCCGCTTAAAACGGTAAGTCCCTTAAAGGTCAGGATTTGACATATCAATTTCAAATCTGTGTTCATGAATACAAGAGAAGAAAAAATATAAAAAATAAGTTTCACAATGTGACAATTTATTGACAATATTGGAAGTAATATATGAAACTCCACAAAAAACACAAAATGTACGTGAGTCTACAAATGTTTTATTTTGTAGTTTAGAATTGTTTATTGTTTTTAGTTATAAAATGAAGAAAGTTAGGAGCATGAAAAATATATATTTTTTTGAAAAAGTGTGTGTGAGAGACCGGAAATTTAAAAATGGGGGTGAAAAGAAGACAGGGCTATCGAAGCGTGGCCAGGCAGAGCATGGCAGGGAGGAGCAGGGCGGAGAAGGGATACAATGGAAGAGATACGCGTAGACCACACCGCATGGTATGAAAAAATTGTATTCCTCTCTCTGTCTAATAACTTACTATAAACCCGAGCAACGCGGGTACATAAGCTAGTGTAGCAATACAATATAACGGAGAAGTAAGCAATGTTATAAGAAAGTATGTAATACTTATTATAAGTGCATGTATTTATGTAAGTAATACAATATAATACTTTAAAATATTCATAGTTCAAAATTCAAAAATATTCAGTTCAAAATAACAAAAATTGACAAACGTTTCGTAGTCTAATAATAATTAGTAATCTGAAAAAAATTATTTTACATCAAAATTTCAGTGACGGTATTTAAAAATTCAGTCAATACGATATGGTAAGTATTTGCTGTTATAGGCCAAAACAATATCCATGTATATACGTGTAAAGATCTTGGTAAATATAATATGTGAATATTCAGGAAATGCAGAAATTTTTGGTCTAATTTTTCTACAGCTCTCCTTCAGAGCGATGTAATCGCACGGGTTCAACTAGTAGCTGAAAATAACTGGATCTATCTTAAAACTATCTCTTAAAACAAGTCATTCGCGTCTAGCGAAATAACTCGAAATTATAAGAACGCATTAAAAATTGATTTTCGATATGCAAGTTATTAATGAATATCGGAAGTTTTTAAAACATTGTAAGCATCTAATCGCAGTTTATTGCGGAGATCTACTGTCGCAAATATATTTTTGTCTCATCTAAGGCAGTGAACATCCCTGTTTAACACCTTGATTTTACGACTTCAGTCGTGTGTTCCGTTGTATTCTTTCAGAAACATATTTTAGCTTATGAATACATGCTTCGGATTATATTATCATGTGAATTAGGTATCCGTTTAATCGCATTACAGACCATATTTTGCTTCTGGAGGCTATCAAAAGCTTTTTCGACATCAATGCGTCCTATAAAAAAGATGAATGTAGGGAGATTGTATTCGTCTTTTTTTAATTAGTTGTTGAATAGCGAATGAACAATCTAAAGATGAGCGCCATTAAATTGAAAGTACAAAGAGTGCTCCCGAAACTGAGACTAGTACCACTTTCTTTACCTTTACCATCTTTGTTAGATACGTGAAAAATATATGAAGAAAAAATTGGAGCCGTTTCTGAAAGATGAATTGTTTAAATTTTAAAAATTGCCTATACTTCACCCCAAATATATTTTTGAAAAATTACACATGATCTTATTTGGGGATCTATTTTCGATAATCACATTTCATTTAAAAATTTATTTTCATAATATCACTGTAGTTGTAGGAAGACGGCGAAAAAAATTGAATTTTTGTTATTTTCGAAAAATTAGAGATGTCAGGAAAAATTAGACCAACACCATTCTCTTAAGATTCCTTGACGCTATCCAAGGTCAAAAGTTCGTAAATAATTTGGTGCCGTTTTTTGAGAAAAAAATTTTAAAAAATTAAAAAATTGCATGTATTTCAGGCGAAAAGTACTCAAAGTTTCAAAAAAATGTACATGACCTTATTTTAAAATCGGTATTTTATAATACAGATTTTACCAAGGACAATGCCTCTTATCTACAATATTTTAACTGTAGGAAATCGCCGAAAACATTGAACTTTTGCACTTTTCGAAAAATCAGGGCTTTTAAAGAAAAGGAGACGTGCGCCATTTTATTCAATGTTTTTCACAATAACAAAACTCAATAGAAAAATTTGAACACATTCTTCTTAAATTTTGGAAATGCCCTAGGGCTGCATGTAAAGTACCACGCAAAATTAAAACATTGATTTCAAATTCAAGTGGCCATCTCATCAGCCATATCGATTGAATACCATTTTTGGTGAAAAACCTGTTTCCAGTTTAGCCCCTAGCGTTGTTAGCAGTCAACCGGGGAAAGATGGTGTGCCGTCAAACAATTTTTCGGGATCACGAGCCACAAAACGTGGATTCTGGCTACACAACTGTTATAGGAGGTACTGTACTATATCCAGGGACAAGATTTAGACACATTTTCGTTACCAGCGTCCAGCAGTAAGAGATTTTTTGTCGAAAATAATCCGTTTTTACTGCATCATTACAATATTTTCGAAGATAAGAAAAGCTAGTATTAACTAAAGGTAGTTTCAATCTGATCTGCACAAAATAGCTTACAAACAAAAATGCGCCAGAGTAATAAGAGAAGTGAGAAAATTAAATAGGGAAAGTTGGGACAGACATGTGAACGGAATTGAACATGATGTACATGGTGCCCGAAATACATCATATGAAATTTTAAAAGATTTAAATGCTGAAGAAAAATACACTCTGTGCATTAATAACATCTCAGAAAAAGATTGGTTAAAGTATAAAAAATTTGGTCGTCAAAAACAGAAGAAGAGTTGGAAAACTACCTCGTGGAGTTTCCATTTCTAGACCCAATTGATTATAGGGAACTGGAGGAAGTGCTCCGTACATTTAGAAACAATAGATTTCCTGGAAATTATGGACAAAACATAGAACTATTTAAATATGCACCTCAAAAGATTAAAATAAGGTACCAGTCTGTTCTAAATGCATGTTGGAATATCCATAAAATCCCAGGTAAACGGAAGAAGGGAACCCAGCCAATATTTCAGCGAGGAAATATAAGTGACAATAATTACAGATTATCAGTCTCCTGAATACGGCGTACAATATCTATGCTAAAATCATTACAAGACGGCTGAATAAAAAAGCGACAGGTTTTTGTCAGCAACACAAATTGAATTCGCTACAACTCTCCGAGTTACTAATGAATATATGAACATTTTAATGTTATTACTTTCAAATGGGTAATAAGAAACCTCGTTGTACAAGTAATTGGTTTAGTATTTTTTAATTAAATGCATTTAATTATTCAACGTAAACATTAATAAGCAAATGTGACGTTTAGGGGAGAAATGCATTGCCTAAGGTGACCAGATCTTAAAAGCCAAAAACCGAAACATTGTGACTTTTTATTGACTAAAAAACGGGACAAATGCAAATAAAAATATACTCACTTGCTCCATTTGCACTTTTATTCATTATAAAGTTCACCTATATTCCTCATTTAAGATTGCTTAGTAAGTCGCACAGAAACCCACAGAAGTAGAAGGTTCTGATTATTGAATTTCTTGGTAACGAAATTGATTGCGATAAAACACAAGCAAGCTCAAATGATGCGAAAGCTCATTCTTATAAAGAATTCTCTCAAATGATGCGATAGCCCTTCGTATAACTACCGCTGAATGTTTCCCTTTCTTATAGTCTGTAAAACACTCTTGT
Organism: Teleogryllus occipitalis; assembly: GCA_011170035.1. NCBI lineage: Eukaryota > Metazoa > Arthropoda > Insecta > Orthoptera > Gryllidae > Teleogryllus > Teleogryllus occipitalis. The sequence continues at coordinate 22,784 of BLKR01004751.1, read as the reverse complement.
TACATTGTACACGAGGGAATGATCTACTGACGTTTACTTTCGTGTAAGCTAATGCAACCCCAAGGGAAAAGGTATTGATAAATTAAAAATTTTTGATGGCATTTTATACCGATTAGTCATTGTCCCAAAAACGGGTCATTTTGGCGTCCCAAGTTGATTTAAAAAAATACGGTACATGGACTCAAAAAAGGAAGCGGCTAATATGGAATATCTAATCACCTTAATTGCAACTAACTTCAAATTACGTACATCATTTTGTACAATCTCGTAACAAAATTCAACGTTACCCTAGTAATTGAAGCTCTTTTCTCAACCATCTCCCGAACACAGGTTACAGAACTGGTGAATCGGATTCAAGAGTTCGATTATCTAGTGAAGACAAGTTGGAGCATGAAATAGAATATTCTTGACAGTCGGAATGCAGATGTTATCACATCTCAGCAAGCGAAATTTGTAATAATACAAATAAAAATGAGGAGCATGACAAACCAACTAGAATTATTTGAAACAAACCAACAATGCTGTCCACAAATTAACATTTGAAGCTCACTTTTTGGCTGCATTCGTCTGCATGCAGATCAATTCGCGTGGAATCGGCGCCCGCCATCACCATCATCTTGGCCATGGCGCGTATTACATCGGGCGCCGAGTCCAGCAGCACCACGTGGCCCGTGCTCGCCCAACCCTCCGCCTCGAGCCGCGCCGCCGCCTCCAGCGCCAGAAGGCCTCCGTACGAGTAGCCCAGCAGCATGTACCCGCCCGACTCGCTCGTCCCCACAAGAGCCTTCACATGCTACGAACAAGCAAACACACACAACGACTAAAAACATTACAAAAAATTGTTACACGAATACGTTCGACGAGAACCATAGGATTATTAAGAGAATTTTTATTTATAAAATTATTGGGGCACTGTTTTGCATATTACTTTCATTTCTCAGTTACAATTGCCAGTGCCCGAAACGGTGGTTCCATACCCTTGGCCCTGATGACCAAAGGACGCTACGTCCCGGATTGCGAACATAATGATGTTTTTATGAATGTTCAACAATATATTCACAGCCATTATACAACGTAGCGGATGCTTGCATCTCTCTTAATCAAATTATAATAGGAACGCCCGATCTCTAAGGCAATTAATGCAGCGGTGGATGAAAGCATAAGCACACGAGGAAATTCTGTTTTATATTCGTTAAATCGTTTCTCTACTGCGGTTTTTATAGAGCTAGATCTCAATTCCACTCAAGGCCTGTCACCACGGTGGCATTATGGCACGGTTTTTCGCGTCTTACTCAGTCGTGCCGCTAGAGTCACTTCATCTGCAGCACTGCTTGATACGGTCACGAGCATGCGACACATAGCGGCACGACAGTCGCGTTTGCAAACTTCTAAAATACTGTTCAATATATATTAATGTGTCCATAGTGAAGGAAACGCCGTCAAAATTCCCGCGGCGCGTCGTGCATTTGCAACTCTTCCGACGAGGTGTCATTATCTCTAAGTGAGCTTCGCTCAGCGTGGGCGTTACTTCCGAGGTCCGACAGATAACTGCCGATCCGTCGTCAGACCTGTCGAGTGGATTTAATTCAATAGTTAAAAGGTTGTGGATCTGTGTCACAAAATCAAATTCAAGTATTCCTGTCCCTGTGCTCGCACGCTTCTGCAACATGGAAGGGGTGGATGTACTGTGGGTTCTTCCATCGGGGTGTAGGAACCGCGGGACACCGGTCGGCCCTCCGTCTCAGCGACCTTAGATCACGGTCAGGCGCGCGCTGGCTCGGCGCGGCGCGGCCGCTGCGCTGACTCGCTGGCGAGCGATACCCTTTCGTAGACCCTTGCGGCATCGGTGGCGGAACCTTCCTCCAAACAACCTAATGCGATGCAGGTCGGCTGGATCCAACGCTGAACTCGCCACTTCTCGGCTGTAAACGCTCGCGCCTCGTTTCTTCGGACTCGCCTTTTTCTTCAAAGCGCGTCCAGTGGAAACTGTGTATTCTTGAATTGCCGTCGCAGCTATTGCAGCGCATTGGGAAGTGCTAGTGGTGGATCGTGCTCTCGTGAGATTACAGCAAGAATTAGTTCAAAATGGCTCACAATGTTAGATTCTAGTTCTACTGCTAATGGCGCTTGCACTCTTTCTTTGTTTTGGTGCTCATTCGCTTGCAATCTCCATCCGCTCGCAGCGCAATTCTCTTCTGTTCGACCACCAGAAGCGACGTGGTTCATATACGTATTTCCAGGTCATGAAACGGTGGCTTGAGTCCACCTCGTCAAATGCTAGGATACATGCACGGATTATCTCTCTTAACTAACCGGGCGTAACAGCCGAAAAAAACAGTTTGTAAAACGATGGATAGTACAACACTCAGCACTGATCGACTACTCCTTCAACAGAATTTAAAAAAACAGACTGGGCTCGACTACTCTCTTCCAGAAATGTTCGATAACTCGTCTTTCAACGAAAAAAAATCTTCGCCGCTCCTTCCTTGGCTTTTATCTCAGGAGCCAATGACGAAATTTGGTTCCTTATCTGATCTCGCGAATTTATTATTGGTCGGCGTGGGTTCCTCAGCTTAACCGATGCCGACGTCAGACGGTGACGTCGCCAACGCGCCACATTCACCAAGGCGGACCGCGTGAAGCAACGTTACAATTCGCTGTCTCAGGTTCTTGAAGCGTGGGCAGTGTGTGTGTGTCTGTGTGAGTTTGTGTATGCGTTAATATGCACATTTCCATCGATTTTTACATTTGTGAAAGGAAGTTCTTGAAATCCCTTCAAATGAAGTGAACTCAATGGTGGCGCGCGCCGCGCTGCACCATCCAGTGCGCCAGCTCGAGCCCCAGGCCGCCCAGCCCGCCTGCGCACACGGCGTCGCATGAGCGCCCCTGCCCGCCCTGCCCCGCCCCCGCCCCAGCCCCCGCCCCAGCACTCACCCACGAGGACGTAGGAGGCGTCCGGTTGGCAGTAGAAGCGCGGGCGCGCGGGCAGCGCGAGGGGCTTGGAGAGGGCGTGGCCCCGCTCCTCCTCGCCCTCCCGCACGCGGATCACCACCTTCCCGATGTGGTTGCCCGCCGCCATGTGCCTGCAAGGAATCTAGTACTATTTACTTCTTCTTCGGACTAGCCTACTCGAAAGCGAAGTATATGATAGTTTTGCAGGAATACATCACTTATTTAACGAACTGCAGCGATTAGTTCTTCTAACTTAGGTTTTTTTTTCTTTACGACTTTCTTAAGCATATCAGACTGCTATTGAAAACCAGAGCTTGAATACTTATCATAGTAGCAATAGTTATGCTACCCATTGACAATTACATTTCCTTTTGGACCACGTAGAGTGATTAAGGGACGTACCGTATGGCCTGTTCCACCTGATCGCGAGAGAGCACCTCCGCGTTCATTGGTCGGACGATGTGCTCGTCCAGGAGTCGCTGCACACGCTTCTTGAGCTCTCGCATTCGAGGTGTGTCACCCTCCACGGTGATGTCGTCCAGCATGATGCCGTGGATGCTTTTCTCATGCTGCAGCGTCCTCATCCCTGTAGATTAATGGTGATCATCGAGTCTAAGATCGAGCAATAAAGTGCTACTGCTATTGAACGCACGTGACTTAACTTAAATTGTAATGTAACTTGTTAAAGAATTACTGTGCAAATACTGCAACTAAACAAAGGAAAGAAAATCTACTCTTGACAGCTGCCGATTGTTTCGCAGTAGAGGGCTAATGTTGATGTGGGGGATCGGTGAGTCGTGACTGGACGTGAGAGAGGACGGAAATGTTTGAATGGATACAAGAGAGCGCAGAAGCGCGTAGATTAAATAAATGAACCATGGTAAAGTAAGCGTACATATACTGCAGGCACTATATTGCATTTCTTTAATAGGAGAAGTCATTTCAAATGTGTGTGCTGTGGCAGGTGGGGCCGTGCAGAGACGTCGGGTGCAGAGCGGCGGCAGGACCTGAGGCTCCGCGCTTGGAGCGGCGAGCAGAACATGGCCGCCACGTGAGGCCTACGGTCGCCATCCCGTGGACGAAGACAACGGAGTGTTGTTTCGGTGCTGTGGCTAAACGCTGTCTAACTTTGAGGATAAATTCAGAGATGTATCGAACGAGATCGCGAGCCCCGTGTCGGAGCAGAAACATGTAGGTTGACAGGAGGAAACAGAGTTCTTCCTCATGGAATAGCAAAAGCAAACTTACCATGCAGGCTTGACTAAGATGTTCTATAGTGAACTGGTTGGAAAACATTTTTTCTTGTGGGCACTTAAACAAATATATTTCGTGACGATTAGGTGAGGACTTCGATTTTGAAGACTCGTATAAAATTTCCGTTCGCGAAGACCCTTCGTTAGATGTAACACTGGGAAAGAAATGTGCTCGTGATCATTATTTGTAATTGATCGTGTGTGTCGCTGAAGGAATTATTTCATGATACAACCTTCGGCAAAAGCCATAGTTGCTGTACGCCCCACGAGTTGCGAGAAAGTGTGTGGAGTGGCAAAACCCATTAGCACCATTACTGGAAAGAAGTTTGCCTTTACACGCTTAGGCTACACGAACGGTACTTTAATGACAGCAATGATCGAATATAATATTGTTAAATACGCGACATGCGATTTTTGGTGGGACATGGGATTTTCGACCATGTGATGAGTCTGTACCTGCATCAGCTGCGGACTTAGGTGTCACGCGACCCGAGAGGCCCCGTCCGTCACAAGGCCAGGAATCTCCGCGCTATTCTCTGACGGCCGACCAGTCAGAACAAGTTGGGTCTACCCTTAACTCAAAAACGCAGTGCTGGCAAGAAGCTAAACAAATGTCACGTAAGCGTTATGTAATGAACACCATGCCGTGGTCTCGAGTAATTTTAAAATCAGTGTTAAGAAATATAATGTAAAGGAATTTGGCGCTCGCTGTCTCTCTAGATTTAGTAACATTTTAATACACCAAGCATTACAATTCTTGTGACAGAATAGAGATAAAATGTGTATTTTTAAATTAAATTCTTAGGTATGTGTGCATCTGGTTACAATCACGCTATCACCAGTTTACACAATAAAGTTAGTGGTCTATCCAGTGTATTTACTGATCCCTTTCGTCAGCCAGCAAAGACTGAGAATCCAAAATTCAACAAAGTTAAGTGCCTCAAATAGAAGTCAGAACATTTTCGTTCGGACAATTCCAATTTTATCAATTTATCCTAAAAGGGTAAGGAAGGGTAAGGCGGTCTTTGTCGAAACAAACAACAGGTGTCATATGTGTTTAGGCACAACAACTCAGATTCGCAACTGTCAGAAATCTTACGCGCTCCGAAAGAAGTCACACCATTGGCTGTTGCATATAGAAAAGGCTCCTTGTCAATAAAAGTGTCAATAAAATTGCGGGAGTCAGCAATTCATAATGCACACATTCGCGTCCGCCAAACGTTCCTTTTGCCTAAAGAATATTTGCAAGGATTGCCGTCAATGCAGCGATGAACGCCGTGAGGCTCCAGCTGCATCACATTCCGTCGACCGCAAGGGCGAAGGGCGCACAACCTCTGCGGGGGGCGTGCATTAACCTTCACCGGAAATGAAAAGGAAATTTTTTTGTCCCATGAGCTAGCGCCTCATTGGTTCGAGTGTCGCCCCGTCACCGCTCCCAATAGCTGATTTTACGTAATCAGGGTGAGGCACTCGGATCAGAAGAGGGGATCGATGTCTTAGTTTTGTCGCGTGTGAGGCTCTACAAGTACTACTTGAACTTCGACTTCTACTTCAACTACGACTTATGTCTTGCGTCTAGAACTTGGTCACAAATCTTCACTTCAGACTTAGCGCTTTGACAATGCACTAACATGAAATTACAGTTTAATTTCGGCACTAGACTTGTGTTTATAACTCCATCACTTAAGTTCATCTTAACATGTGCTCCGACCGGCACTTTAACTTCGGTCTCGCCTGATTCGGGAATCGTCCTGGCGCTGTCGTCCTGTATTCCTGGGTGAACGAGAAGGCGACGGCCGAGGCAGGTCGTTTGCCGTCAACATGCAACATCGCCACGTGCGGTTGTGATCGAGCTCCGTGTGCGGTACTCCCGCCTTCTGCGCCGGCACCCAGCCACTCAAGAATGAAGTCATTACGCAACAACACAGTAGAACTTTGTGAATGACCCGTAATCGGGTCCCCATCTCTACATTTACCCACTGAAAAGCATAAAGACTTTGCAACTAAGGAAGCTCTAAGAGTAGATGCAATCAATAATGCATATCATTTGCAGCGGTGAATTAAAATTATTTTTTTGTACTAACACTCAATGAGTCAAGAAAACGCAAGAAGTAAATCATAAATTGTAAGAATTCTGTAAACTCATTCATTTGCATGCTTATCATTATAATCATTTTAGTTTTTAATTAAATGTGTTATGAAATTCTGAGTTTCATTGAACATGCAATTCCGAAGCCAAAGAGGTAGGTTATAAATTATTGAGCAATATATTTTAAAATATATTTTAAAATTATAACCATAAACAGTTCGAATAGGTGAAAAACACCAGCATAGAAGAAACTAAAACGATCATAAGAATCCAACACTCTCCTAGTCTCGCAAGCCACATCCTGTGGTCAGTTTACGTAACGCGAATCGTGTTCGCGAATATTCGTCCATCATCCCAGAGACCGAAGGAGTTTCCTCCCGTGAAGTACTCACCGTCCGATGGCGTTGAGAAGCAAGTTGAGTGAGTCAGCGCCCCGTCGAGCCAGCGGCACGTTGAGCACTTCGGCCGGCAGCGCGCGCTTGAGGATGGCCTGCAGCAGGCCGTGCGGCGCGATCTCGATGGCGACTGCGTTCTCCGGCACGCGGGTGAGCAGGGGCTCGAACAGCACCGGCCGGAGAAGGTTGTTGGTCTGGTACTGGGCCGAGCACAGCTGCGCCTCGGGCAGCCCCCACGCGGCCTCGCCCACCGACGAGCTGAGCCAGCGCGCGCTGCGCGGACGCGGCTCCGGGATCACCTGCCGGCCGAACGCCAATATCCACAAGTGTCACAAGGCCTAGCTCTTTGTGCACGCACCTACTATGCCTACCTCCTTGAGGGAGCGCAGGAGCAGCTCGCCAGCGGGCGCGATGTAGCGGCTATGGTAGGCGATGCCACCGCACGCCACCTCCTTGGCGAACACGCCGCGCGCCTTGAGGCTCTCCACGAAGGCGCGCAGCGACGCGGCGGGGCCCGAGATGGTGGCGGAGTCGGGCCCGTTGTGGCACGCCACATCCACGTCGGGCGGGCACAGCGGCGCCACCTCCGCCGCGCTCAGCCCCACGGCCGCCATGGCGCCCGGCACGAGCTGGGCCTCGAGCGACGCGCGGCCGCGCGAGTACGCCGCCAGCACCGTCTGCTCGGCGGTGAGGCAGCCGTCGGCGTAGGCGCAGCCCAGCTCGCCCACCGAGTGGCCGATGATGACGTCGGGCTCGATGCCCACCGCGCGCAGCACGTCCACCAGCCCCACCTGCACCGTGGCGATGCCCACGAAGCAGTGCACGATGTTGTTGAGCACGGCGGGGTCGTGGGACGTGAGCACGGTGACGATGTCGACGCCGCGCGGCGCCAGCACGGCGTGGCAGCGCTGCACGGCGGCGGCGAAGAGCGGCAGGCGCATGAGCGCGGCGCCCATGGCGGGCCACTGGCTGCCCATGCCGGCGAACACGAACCACACGGGCCGGCGCTCGCCCGACCAGTGCTGCACGTCGCGACCGGTGGCCGGTGCCGAAGCGTCCCCTGCCACCACGAAGCCGCGGTAGATGTGGCCCGGCGTGTTGACTTCGTGCAGGGCGTGCATGAGCTGCACCAGCCCCTGGTGCGGCGGCGTGTGGCGCGTCACCTCGTCCAGCAGCACGTCCACGGCCTCGCGCGTGCGCCCAGACGCCAGCACCAGACGCGGCAGCCCTTGGTCGTGGGCGAGGGGGGGCTTGTGGGCGAAGGAGGGCGAGCGGAGCAGCACGTGGGCGTTGGCGCCGCCGAAGCCGAACGAGTTGACCGCCACCATCCCTCCCTGCCAGGGCGTCGGCTCCGTCACCACCTGCGCACACAGCCTCTCCTTTTATCTGTTGAATATTTTGCTATTTATATATTTCATTTATGTTAAAACTTTGTTTATAAAATACGTTTTGTGAGACAGCCTCTGTATTTTCAGTATATTGGGAGAAATGCCCAAAGTGCAAGAGGCAGCAAGGCAATCAAAAATTCAGAGATAAACCGCGTTTATTGACTGAAATTGACGCGGCGTAATCTGAGAAGCGTAAGATGCCAGCGTCGAATTCGAACCCAGAAACGTCGGGGAAAATTCTTCGCAGATGAGAGAAAGCAGAATCTCAGAAGCTGAGAGCCTCTGCCTCTGAAAGACAGGCAGTCCCAGAGAAATTATTTTCCGACGAGGATACATGCAAAAATACGTGGGGATGATGGACTCTGCGGTTTACATATTTCGGTAATTTTCGTAGAAATGTTTAATATTTACTAAGATCCGGACATGTACTCACATGGTCTGGGCTACAGACGTTTTTTCTTCTATGCACCTGAACAACTACAATCATTGAACATTTTTGTAAATATCACTTTTATGAGGCGATTGCTGTTTATTAAGTTTACAAACACTCACCAATCCTTGCATTTTAAAACTCTAAATCTACGAATTTAAAAGCATTACGCTTTGCTAACTATACTCATACTCGTACGGTTGCTTCCGCTAGACGAAAAATCGTCGACTGCTTCCAGAATATTTCAACTTCCACAACAAAACGATACAATGAGCAAATGGCGGCGAAGAAATGTTTCGTCTCCTTAGGGTGTAAGGTAACCGAAACGGCACTTAGTTAAGGTTAAAACCGATACGGCACTTGATAACAGATCCAAGCCCACTGCTCATCCTTTAGAGAAAAAATCACGAAATTTGTTTTAGTAGAAAACTCAAGCTCAAGCTTTTTTTCTTACCAAAAATTCTAAGACTTTCAAATGCGTAAATGCGGAAACAGAATTCATTGAATAATTTTTGTGTAGTGCAAATTTTAAATTTGACTAAATATGTAGATGGTGTAGATTAAGTATTGCGCGTTATTGTGATTCCCTATATGTATCTTCATTGTGCTCACCTTAAGTCGTCCTTCCTGGAGTCCTGCAACCCCTCGTCGTGGCCGCTTGTAATGAATAGTGGGAGGGATGGCTCCACTCTCCATTGCCAAGATTACTTTGGCGACGGAGACCAGTCCCGAAACAGGCTCTGTGTGACCCAGATTGCTCTTGACTGAACCAACGAGAAGGGGTTCCTTGCGACCTGGTTCCAGCGAGTAGATCTTGTCCAGAGCTGCCAACTCTTCAGGATCTCCAACCTGCAGGGCAGAAGTCAAAGTTTACTTTCGTGTCCTATTCTGTGCATGCTGAATGATTTCCGGTTATTTGGGAATCCCTCACAAAGTTTCATCTTTAGAATTGATGCTCAACGCACGCAGTATAATAAGAACGTTATATTAATATCTCATTAATGTGCACAATAATACATCAAATCACTCCGAAATCACTTCGTCTCAAGACTGAATTAGTAAGTTCTAGAAATTCTGACAACTATTCTTATATTAAATTCCTGAAAAGATCTCCATCGAGGGCTGAAACAACCACATGGTCGACATAATTCAAAACATATTGTGTTCTTGTTCATTAACTGAAAAATCATCAGTCTTAAGGCAAATAAAAGAAAAAATTGGATCTGAACATAAAGGATTTGTGCACACTGACCCTGGTGCCGGTGGCGTGTGCTTCGACGTAGGCCAGGCTGCCTGGGTCCACGCCGGCGTTTCTGCACGTGTCGCGCATGAGCTTTGCTTGCGCCTGCCCCGAGGGGTACGTGATGCCCTGCTCCTTGTAGCCGTCGCAGTTGACGTCCGCGTTCACCACAGTGGCGTACACGCGGCGCGCGTCCTTGGCGCGCTGCAGGAACACTGCGGCGATCGCCTCCGAACGCACGTACCCGTTCCCTGCGCACAGGCCAGAGCGTTGGGGCAGGCAAATTGAGACATTGCCGCTACGGTGGACACTAAAATAAGAATGAAAGTGTTTTTTTTTCTTGCAAAACGAAAACAACATTCTTCATTACATAAGAAAGTAGTGGTGCTACAGATGGAACAGGCTTTCTCGTTCATTACGTTATTTACTTGTATTAATTAATACAGGTCATAAGGTGCTGAAGCCAGACATGTATGTATCTTTTCTTTTGTAACATTTTGATTTTTTAGGTTCATGTTTTTTTGACTTGCGCTTAAAAAAGATTTAACTCTGTGATACTGCCCGACATCTATGTTTTCTTTTATACTTAGTGTTGACTTTACCATTGAATATTTGCTCCATGATGTTGACGGTTGACGGCAAAAAATTAGGGTTTTCAACGAACTTAGACCTTCACTATTCTCTTAAAGTAGGTCTTTTAGCCACAAAGAGAAGACAAACATTTGTCAGTCTCTGCCCCAACCATGAATGTCGAACAACCGTCGCACATTCGGGCGCCGCGTATGTTCTGAGCACATTCGTCGAATATATTATACAGTCATTCACGACGAAGGACTAAGGACGCTAATGGACACTAGTTCCTAATTCTGTTACGGACACACTTGCAAACATGCAGCTCATTTTCAACATCGAGAACATTTCGACAGTGCGTCATAAACACTTGAAGAGGTCTCACCATCGTCATCCATCGGGCGGTACATGCCCTGCTTGGACAGCACGCCCAGGCGCATGAACTGCAGGGACACGTAAGGGTGCAGCACGAGGTTGGTGCCTCCCACCACGGCGCACTCCACCTGCCCAGACCGAATGGCGTCGTACGCCTCCTTCAGGGCGAACATGGAGGAGCTGCAAGCCGTGTCCACGGAGAAGCTAGGCCCTGCAAGGAGAACATCACGACACTTTTAACTAGCAATGACACCCTTCCGAGCTCCACTCAGTAATAAGAAGTGGTGCAAGAACAGCACGTACTTTTGGCGCACTTTATAACGGTTACGTAAAATCGTAAAACATTACTCTCTTTCAATATTATCACACCTCAGTGATCATTTGTAAAACTCATTAGAAATCGTAGAACATAGCTGCGAAAACTAAGTTTTTTTAAAGCTAATATATCAACATTAATTTTTTAATTAAAATTGCCCTTCATATAGCTATAAGATCTGAGAATGAGAAGGAATTAACAGCCGTTGCAATGGTCGTATCGAGGTGCCGCGTTTCCATTGTATTCCAATCCAATAATATCTCGTGAAAGACTAGCAAATGGAGTGCGGGTTCGAATTTGCCATTTTGAAGAAATTCCAAAATTTCAGAGTTCTACGATATTGCGACCAGAACTAATTCCGCGAATATTACACTACGTTGCGAAAATATTATTCGTGCACGGCTGTCGACCAATCACATTCGTCTTAGTTAATTATGCACGACAGAGGGTTCTCGTAGCCGCCTATAGAGAGTAAGAGGTCTCCGTCCTCTGTCACCGCAGGTCGTAACAGGCATTTATTTTTTATTTCCTTTCTTACATTCAATAGTATATATATATATATATATATATATATATATATATATATATATATATATATATACACATATACACACATATACACGCACATATCTATCTCTGTATATCTACATATAGAAATAAACGTCATTGTGATGCATATTTCCAGCGATTTCTATACATAATTGCATTTGTAGGTGGAAGTGCGTCAAATAACTTCAAATGAAGGTTTTCGAAAACTCAAAAGAATGCTGTGAAAAAGTTGCAAATTTCTTAAAAACGGCTCCAAAAATTTCAATAAAAAGTGTCTTATAGGAAGAGATTTTACTCATCTTGAATATTCTTAAAGTAATATTCCGGTTCTGCCATTAGGAAACCGAAAATTTGAGAAAATTGTGAAAAAAATATACTTTGAGTGGCGATGGATAACGGCTGACAAGAGGGTGGGGCAAGATTTTGAAGATCAAATAAATTAGGAAACTAGTACGAGAAAATCTGTGTCATTCTGTAGTACCACTAGTTTACCTCTGCAGCTGTTCATTTGCTGAACATTTGTCTTACGTGTTTCTTCAACACTGCACTAAACGTCCTTCTTACAACGAGGGTCTGTATTCCTAGGTAAGAGAAGTGGAATTAGAGATTGAAAAGAAGGGATATATTTGTCATTCAGGAAGCGAATTTTCTCGGCTCACCCGGGAGCAAGTGGGTGAACAGCCCGAACCCCCCTCCTTATCCCTGTACAGTGTTTGAGTAACTCCGAGTGTGCGGATGTTCGTATGTGCGATTCCGTCACTCACGGCTAGACCATTTCGCGTGCACCAATCGAGACATAGGAGGTGTCCTTCGACGCGTTTTGTTTCTGTTGCAATCCTTAGCTTTACGCTTCAGTACTAGTCTTAAAGACACACTTCATTAGGGGATTGAGAAATTGAGAAAATAAGAAAACAGTTTGTTTTGGCGGCGATAAGAAGCAATTGCAAAGAGGGATGGGCAATACCGGAGAGCTAGCATAGATTAAAGGATTAGAAAACTAGCACGAGAGATTCTCTGCCATTTTGTAGCACCATTAGGTTTTAAATTGTCCATAAATTCATTTAGACATTCAATACTGAGGGATACATTTCTTTGGGAAAGAAATCTTTCTTTAATATTGCAGGTAAAACAGGGTCGAAAATTTCCAATCGTATTGTTGGGAAGATTCGAATGTACTATCGTCAATGTATATTACTACATTCTCATTCGCAAAGAAATTGAAAGATCCGGCAAAATGAGAGGTGTAGATGATTTTGTTAGGCACCCAGAAACTCGGGAAAACCCCAGAACAATGAAAGAGTTTCTATTGTGACTGAAGAATGCAAATATCTGATTGTGAAATTCCGCCTATTCTCATACTAACCTAATTCTCATAGTCAGAAGGTCAGTACGTACACAACACCTGTGGTAACGAAACAGAAAGGCTTTAAGTTAGGAGGCCGCCCGCCAAATACCTACTATTCGCGAGTTGCTTTATGGAGCAGCAACTTTCTTGGTATTCTTGGTATGTAAAGACCTGTTGTACAATGTATCCGAATATATACGGTTCTACGTTATCGAAGCGTTTGTTAAGACTTTTTTTAATATTTAATTTTTCGCAGTGCTTTTCGAGAGTATTTTTTTTCTTGTTCTTGGACAGTGTGCGGTTACTTTGAAGAAAAGAATGTTGTGTGATTTTTTTACAGAAATTTTAGCTGCTACTGGTCGCTATTTATTATTGTTATTGTTATTATTATTATTATTATTATTATTATTATTATTATTATTATTATTATTATTATTATTATTATTATCTATTTTCTGTAGAAATACACTGGCGCTGGGGTTCTCAAAATCACCCAAGGCAACAATGGTTTGCACGTAAAGTGGAACGAGAATATATTTTGTTTTTTATATCGGTCAAGTCAAACTTAAGAATTTACGGACTATATTTGATGTTCCCAATAATGCGGCTTTTTGAATTGTCCGTACATGCTTTACGGTTAATTTTAACTTCTTCGCGATCTCTTGCCAATCTCTTGCCATTCCTTGGTGACCAATCCATTCTCTGAGACCACTGCTGGAAGCACTTCCACTGCGCGCAATCCACACATGTCCTTCAATTCAACAGCCAGGGGTTGGTATTTCCTCTTTTTCTCAGCTACAGTTGTTACAAGCCGGTCATCTGTACGAACCGCTACATCAATGATGCATGATGTTTTAGATATTTTATCAAACAGAACAATATCTGGTCTATTTGCTTCCACTGTTCGGTCAATGAACATTACACTATCCCACAGAATTCGAGCTCGATCATTGCTGATTACTTGCTCAGGATATCACTTATAATATGATTGTTCACTCTCCATGAGGTCGTATCTTTTGGCAAGGGCATGGTGGATTACTTTGGCGACGCAGTTGTGTCTCTTAAGGTATTCTGTTTGTGCTAATTCGGGGCATCCACAGCAAATGCTGGATTGATTCGTTTGTGGATTTACATAGACGACATCGGCTGTCAATTTGCTGACCCATGATGATTTTTTTATAAGCTCTGGTTTTGACTACTTGGTCTTGAATGGAGAAAAGAAATCCTTCCGTCTCACCGAAGAGGCCCCCGGTTCGAAGCCACTCCACAGAGTTTTTCTTGTTAATGTTCTCCGAAGTTAAAGATGCAAAAAATCTACCATGAAGTTCCTTTCTTTGCCAGATATTCACGCGGTCTTGATGCTTCAGGTAATCAAACTCTTTACTTGGTTGCGCCAGACATAATGGGGTCATCTTTATATCTTGATCACAGCTTTGTGAACAGACGAGTTGATAGAGAGAAAGTACCGACGTAGCTTTTCTTCTTGCTGTAGGCACAGTGCCTCCAAGTTAAGGAAACCTCTTCCTGCACTAGCACGAGGTAAGTACAGCCTGTGCACTGAACTCTGAGGATGGTGCAGTCGATGCTTTGTGAGTGTAGTTATTATTTTCCTGTCGAAAGTCTGCAAGGATGTTTCTGTCCATTTTATTACACCAAATGTGTAAGTTGCTATGGGAATAACCCAAGTATTAATAGCAGATATTTTGCTTCTTGAATTGATCCACGTTTTGCAGATTTTATTTACTCTCGATAGCACGTTCTGTACAATTTTGTTCCTAACGTCTGAATCAAAAATTCCCAGCAATTGCAGCATTACCAGATATTTATAAGAGTCTTCAGTGCCGATATTTTTTAATAATTGTGTTACCAGATATTTGCATATTTTGTTCTTCATTTTGGACTTGCCCGCGGACAACATGAAGGGTAGCGCATTTTTCAATCCCAAACTCTAAACAAACTGCATCGCTGAAACTCTTGACAAGTTTGAGTTCGTTTTGTTAGTGATCTCTATTAGAAGCATATAGTTTGAGATCATCCATGTAGAGCTGGTGCGAGATACGAACATCAGGGTTTTTCCTCAATAAGTACTCATATCCTGATTGTCTGAGCATTCTGCTCAAAGGAGTGAGTGCTATGCAAAACCATAGCGGGCTTAGGCTGTCCACTTGAAAGATTCCACCACGAATTGCAATATCTTCCGTCACGTAACAGCAGGTTACCTTCTTAATCTGCAAATGAGTTTTCCATTCTTCTTCTTATTATTATTATTCTTATTCTTATTATTTATGTGTACACATTGCTGGTTCATTGAAAGACCTGGTTCTCACATAACGGGATTTTCACCAAGTGTGTTATTTGCTATCTATTTAAGAATCTGAATTTAGAAAGTTCCGGACAATGTGGCAAGTATTTAATATGACAGACTTCTGCTTTAATTTTAAAGCATTGGAGGGATATCAAGTTTTTTTGAAAGTTTTCTTTGACGCATTTTTCTATAAGGTCATTACTGGAGATAATTATTGGAAGAATGAATACTTAGTCCGGTTTCCATCGATCTTTGATTTGCTTTGCTAGATCGCTGTACTTCCTTCTTTTTTTTCCGAGAATGCATTTTGCATGTTCCTGAAGGAAGGGATTGCAACGTAAATAAGAAGAGTAGTTTTTGGCCCCTTGAATGTTAACACAATATCTGGCTTCGTATGGTCTAGTCTCGTGCGTTATTATTATTATTATTATTATTATTATTATTATTATTATTATTATTATTATTACTAGTGGAATCCTGTCAAAATTTACATTGAGATCTGGGATAAATGTAAAATACTGTGCCTTGACTAATGTTCATAAAGCAAATTCTTAAATGGGAAGTAGAAAGAGCAAACTTCTCTTATTGAATGCTAATTTTTTCATCTCTGCAAATATTCACTTTATGGTCAGAATGATAAGATATTAAGCAGTACAAAATCAATTGTTTTATATTAACACTTACACAATTGAACACATATGGCCCATAATCAGGTGACAATGTAATATGAGCACCGAATGACGTAGAAGGCAGACTATAATTATAATGAAGGATATTATTTTTGAAGTTTTTTGATGTCCCATCATCTTCTATAAACAACCTTTTCATTTCTTCTGACATGTTGCAAGAAGGCAAACTTCTTTTTCCATTTAATCAATACAAAGTAATCTGGTTGGCAGAATTTCTCTCACACAGGAAGTACACAGAACAATACGCACATTTCATAGATTAAGACTCAACAGTAAACAAAACTACTTCAGTAAAATCGAATAAACTCCACTGTCCGAATTTCTCTACAAAATTCTCCAAGAAAACAAACTGATGCAGTCGCCACCAAAATGTAAATATTGCTCCTGAAACACAACCTAGGCGAATTGTAAACAATACTATGCTCGCACTTTTTCTTGATCCTCGAGGGCGATAGTCCTCGCTCAGCCCGGCATAGCACGGCCCGGTAGAAAATATGAGCTCCACTCGGAACGTCACGGCTCAGTTTGCAGCGCTGCCCAACTTCTTCCTTCCCAATGCCGACTTTCTAGTTTTCGGTCTCTATTTCTATCGACCTGTGCATACCATGTTCCTTCTTGTTACTCAATTATTTTTATAACTATTAATTATTTCTTCAGAATTTAAAAAAATCTTCCGTTGTTTCTCATAGCTATCTACTCCAAGACGAGTTATTACGCCGTGTTTTCTGTCAATAAAGTGGACAACCTTGCTCAGCCGTGACGTAGACAGAACCCGCCTCTCCCCGCACCCCCCGCTGTGGAGTATCAAGAAAAAGTGCGCGATTAGTACATGCATCAAGCGGCGAGGACGTACATCTATCGATATACTCATATCTATCCATATTGAAACGCAGCCTTTGGAAGAAAACAATTGACAACTGATAAGCGTACTATTAAAGAATGATTTATTTCATTAATTTACACAGTAAATTCTGGTTAATCAACTCACACAATAACTGATAACACATCTAGGGATCACATTCTTTCGTTTAAAGGAAAAATAAATATAATCGGTTTAGTAGAAGCTCCAAACGAAGCCATGGCAGAATACCTTATTCTTTAAATATATAGATTATTATTATTAATATTATAATTATATAATAATAATAATAATAATAATAATAATAATAATAATAATAATAATAATAATAATAATAATGGAAAGTAAATTCTACAAATTCAAAACATTCACGAAAGCAATAAAACATTTTGAAGAGCATGAAGTTGGACAGACCCAGCAGGGCCGGTTAATGCAAAGATGGTTGAAAAGGAAGAAAAGCTGTTATTGCACTTTAAACTGCTTAATTCATCTATAATTGTAAGTTCATATAAATGAACGAAATACATCATCCTTGCATGTCGGTCTCTTTCTTCTTTAAAAGTAAGAACATTTAATGTGCACAAAATTACGCGCTGGACCTCTGAGGAGGTTTAATGGTCACTCGATATCCCGGCACGACTACGGCTATTATATTTTTCGTAAGATTATTTTCTGCAGTGAATCTCTTATCATGGGAATTTCCAGGATTATTCCCCCATTGGATCGTGATATCCAGAGCCAATGTACACGTCGGGCCGCGGGCAATTTCTCCCAGGTATCTCCCCCCAGCTGCCCCCGCCCCAGTCGGGACAAATTCTGCGCCACCGACTGGTTTTCCGACAAGTGAGGTGGTGAAGTGCGTGCGTGCGTGTGTGAGAGAAGAGGATTGGGCAAGGAAATGGTAGGAAAACTTGCGCCTTTTGCTACGTACTGCTCTGTTATTCTGCTGGTATTGATCGGAGAAACCATGAACAACTACCAATCAGAGTAGATTTCTCCTCCAGACAGCAGACCAGGACCTTCCGGTCACTTGCTGCAGAGACCGTGACAATGGCGTGTGCAATGCAATCGGAGCTACATCAGCCAGCTGTGAGGGCAATTGGGTCAGGGACTAGATTCTACTTTATTCCGATGTACGGAATCTTCAGGTGAGTATTAACGAAACTGCGAACACGATGGGCTGAATCCAGATCCTGTAACCGTCTTGTTACTGACCATATTTTTACTTTCTCGTATACATACGAATATACGGAGAAATATGCATAGAATAGAGAAAGTTATGTTATGCTGCGGAAAATCGATTTCGAGATTTCGACGGAAACACACATTTTGAGGTCCCCTGATACCGAAAAAGTTTTTTTTTTTTTAAACGTTTGTCCGTCCGTCCGTCTGCTCGTCTGAGAACACTACAAGCGCCTAAATCATCAATATGATTTGTTTCCAAACTGAAGAATCCCCTGTCGATCTGGCTCTAGATGAAGCTTCGACATTTTGAAAATCATTCTTTAAAATTAGGGAGTACTTTACATGAAGCCCCCGGACATTTTGAACATTTTCTCAAAAACGGCTCCAAAGTTTTCTTTCAATTTCTTGAAACGCTTAAATTTTCGCTATTAATAAAACGCTATTTTCTCAAAAAGGACTCAAAATTTTTAAATGAAAATAGCCATGTAGGACGAGATTTTATTCTTCTGTAATATTCTTAGAGTAACATGTCGGTTCTACTATTCGGAAACCGAATGGTCGAGAAACTTTAAAAAAATGTACTTTTGGCGGCGATTGATGGCAGCTGGCAACAGGGTGAGGAGAGACCGTAATAGCGGTCTAAGCCAAGGAAATTTGAAACCTTTACTACGAGAAAGTCTGTGCCATTCTGTAGACCCAATAGTTCAAATTAAAGCCTTTACCCAAATTATTCAATTTAGTAGACATGTCTTTCCAGTATTCTCTACGAACAGACTGCACGAACGTTTTGGTGCTACTTTGATTGTATAAATTTTTTGCTTTTCCCCAATTGCATTTGCCAAATTCAATGATATGTTCAACTTATTTCTCACCTTTATGACAGTGTCGACAGCTGGAACACTGCAAAACACAAATGCACCAAGTAGCCGGGAGTTGTGCGTTTTTAAAGGATAATCGACTATACAAAAAAATGAACATTTGCAGGAAACCCTCCCAGCAAATATATCTGAACTCATTTATTTAAAGCATGGAAGTTATTAATTCATTATAACCTTATTTAGCATTATTAATTTATAATTCACACTTCCGTTTTTTTCCGTTCAACACATTCCTGATGACACGCTGATTTCCCAGTCCTGGAAAATCAGCGTGCCATCAGGAATGTGTTGAGCAAAGGAGTGAACTTAATTTTACATTTTACCTAAAACGAAATAATAAAACCAGAATATCTTCTCAATGATTTCTTCTAATTATGCAAAAAACATCTGACTCGACAGTTTTTTCAATGAATATTACATCAAGCCCCAGTAGTAGTGGACGTGTGAAACGAAATTTCAAATTTATATTGCAAAGAGTTCATGATTATTTTATCTGTCCGCCCAATCCCCGCCTTCCCGCTATGGCGTTATCCCTGTTTCCTTATCATGTTTGGTGGGTAAATCATCGCGGTAAAGGGTGGAAGGGTAGCGCAGTGGTTATCCGGCAGCGGTCGGAGACAGTCGTAGTTGATGGGTGGATGCGGCAGGTTCGCCTCGCTATTTTGTTTCCATCTCTATTGGCGATCAATGTGTGAACACCATCCAGGAGCTATTTGTAAAGTTTGTGTACAACTCAAGGCTTTGGGACTTTCAAACGGATATTTTGATTTTTGAAGGTACTTTACATGAATCCCTAAAAACATTTTTTACATTTTCTCAAAAAGGCAGCAACTATTTTGATAAAAATTTATCTTCAAATGACGCTTAAGACAATGGCGCAGGATTGTTGTTCGTTGAAATTCCCGAGTTATTGAGAATTGCAAAGGTGCAACTGTTTTAGACCTTCCTACCCCCTTTATATTGAAGTTAGAGTTCTTTTTCTTAACGACATCTGCTATGGACGGATCATTAAATAAGTTCATGTTATATTTTTCGAAAAGACGCGTAGTTTACGTGTAATTTTGCGCGGAATGCAGGCAATTCTATTCTCAAAAACTCCTTTTTACTTTTTCGCACACGTACGTATATAAGGTATATACGCAGTTTTTTATTTTCCAAAACGTCCGTCCACATGCGAATGATATTTTCGAAATTGAAGAAACCCCTGTCCATCTGGCTCTTGTAGAAGCTTTGAAATTTTGTAAACATTCTTTAAAATTTAGGAATACTTTACATGAAGCCCTCTGGATATTTTCACAATTTTCTCAAAAACCTCTCCAAATTTTTTCTTTAAATTTCTTGTAAGATAAGAGCAAAACACACTTCTAAACATAGCATAGGTCAGAATATCGCGATTAACTCAAAATGTTTGCGAAATTTGGAGCTTTTTTCACAGCAATCTTTTGTGTTTTCGAAAAACCTTATTTGAGGACATTTGAAGCACTTCAACTCACAAATGTAGACAAATTGATGAACGGCGTGAGAGATATTTAAAAAAAATCATATGTGTAATTTATGAAACAGGAAAAGAATACACAACATGAACATTACGTCGTTTTAAACAGTTCACAGTTTTATTCAGTTAGCATTGTCCATTGAAAATGACGTTTCTGAAAATGTGGAATTTTGAGCTCATTTTAACAGAAAACTGTTGAGTTTTTGAGAAACTTTATTTGACATTATTTAAAGGACATGTGCATGTAAATATAATAATGTGAAGAAATCGATTCTAATGCAAATATTACCGACGTGAGAGACAAGTAAAACAAAATTACATTTTTGTAATTTTTGAAAAAAGAACAACACTAAAAGAATAGAGCAATATGGCGTTAATGTTATGGGAGAGCGTGCATTTGGTACGAGCCCTACCAACAATTTGTGGAGACATTTTTAATAAAATCTTGTTTTTGTAATTTTTAAATTTGCAAATATTTCACGTTCTATTGCACGAAAACTACTGAAATTTTCAAAAACGTCAACATAACCTTAATGAAAGAACTATTTATGGGCAACAAATTTCATTTGAAGAGAAAATCTTTGTCTTCAATTTTCTAGCTGTATAAGACGCCGAAGAATTCAAACTTTAGTAATTTTCGGAAATTCAGAGTTAACCCTGAAAATCGGAACTATGGCATCTTTATAAGAGTATTTTACTCTATTTACACAAGTAATTTAAAGAAGAAATTTCGAGCTGCTTTTGAGAAAATTTTGAAAATGACCGGAGGGCTTTATGAAAAGTACTCCTAAATTTTACAGAATGTTTTTAAAAATCACAAAGCTTCAACTAGGGCCAGATCGATAGGGTTTTCTTCAATTTGGAACAGATCGCACGCATGGTTTAGGCACTAGTACACAGACAAAAGAAAAAGTATCGGGGGATCCCAAAACGTATTGCGGTTATAATCTCGATATCGATTTTCCACAGCACTACATACTATTCCGAGCCCTACTACATAGCTTTCTCTATACTTCATATATACGTACAACCAGAAAGTGACTAGTCGTGCTTCAGAATGGTACAGACCTAGTCGTAGTAAAGTTGTCGAATTGCCTTGAAGTGGTCTGACTTAGCGGTATTGCCCCATCCTGTTTCCAGCTGCTATCTATCGTCGCCCAAAGTACATTTTTTTCACATTTTCTCAATTTTTCGGTTTCCTAATAATGGAATAGAAATATCACTTTAAGAATATTAAAGAAGAGTAACACCTCGTCATAAATTGTAATTATCATTGAAAAATTTTGAGCCATTTTTAAGAAAATGGCGTTTAACCGTTATTTAACTTGTTATCACAGGAATATATTGAGTTTACGAAAAAAATCATTTAATACACTTCCACACACAAATGCAATAATGTATACAAATAGAATTTTTTTGACTTTTCGAAAAACTTTATTTGAAGTCATTTGAAGCACTTAAACGAACAAATGTGATTTTACAAATGTGTGTTTACAAATCGCTGGAAATGTGCATATTAACGGCATATTTAAAAAAAATTACTTTTTTGTAATTTTTCAAAAACCAAAGTATTCACGAAAATTAACTTTACATCACATTAAACAGTGCAATTAGTGTTATGCATAGGAAAATTTTGAAGAGAAAATTTGGGGCCGTTTTTTTTTTGAGAAAATTGCGTGTGAACTTTTCTGAAAATGCGGAATTTTCATCTCATTTTCACAGAAATCTGTTGAGTTTTAGAGAAACTTGATATAACATTATCTAAAGCACTTGTACTCGTAAATACAATAATGTAAACAAATCTCCGGTAATGTGAATATTAACAACATGGGAGACAAGTCAAAAAATTAAATTTTTGTAAATTTTGAAAAACCAAAAGAATAGAGAAATATGGCGTTTATTTCATGTTATGTAGTGGTTTTAGAAGTATTCCGATCAAAAGATTAAAGAAATAATTTGGAGCCGTTTTCGAACAAAATCTTTGTTTCGTTATTTTTGAAATAGCACCTATTGCCCGCAGTACTGCGCAAAAACGACTAAAATTTTCAAAAAATGAACATGACCAATGAAAGAACTATATATGGAGAACAAAATTTACTTGACAGAAATATCTCTATCTTCTATGTTGCAGTTGTAGGAAGACGGCGACAAAAATTCAAACTATCAAATTTTCGGAAAGCCAGTGTTAACAGTGTAAATTGGACCTTGACCATCTTTATAAATGTATTTTGTTGTATTGTTAGAAAAAATTTAAAGAAAAAATTTGGAGCTGTTTTTGAGAAAATTTTGAAAATGTCTTGGGAGCTTCATGTAAAGTACCCCCAAATTTTAAAGAATGGTTTTTAAAAATCTCAAACCTTCAACTCGAGCCAGATGGATAGGGGTTTCTTCAATTTCTAAAATATATTTCGCATTGGTTTGGGCGCTCGTGGTGTTCACAGACGGGCGGACGTTTTGTGAAAAAACGTCCC
>BLKR01004750.1:63276-99018 GCA_011170035.1 Teleogryllus occipitalis | reverse complement strand
ATCAACACCAGGCGAATGCCGGAGCAGTACCCTACCAAACGGGCCATGGACCGCGCGCGATCTGTCCTTCCTCTTCCTTGTCCTATCCTCTCCCCATACACGCAGACACTTACACCAACATGTACTACACTACCACATATTCCGGGAGACTGGTCGGGAGCTTAGAGCTTGTCCCGGCTGGGGCGGTGTCCCGCTGGTGGGAGAGTCCTGGTTAGGGGGAATCCCCACTAGCCGACGGTAGGTCGGCGCCGGATCTCGCCATCCAGCGGGGGAAGATGACCGTCATGTCCCGAGAAAAAACATGCACTACACTAACGGGACTAATGACCAGAGCAGTTGACGCGCCCGGAAACACGAAAAAAATCAATCAATCAAATCAATTTATCTTGTGTTTGATTGTGGGGCAAGATGCAGAACGGCGGCGGTAATGGGAGCGGCAGAGGTGGGCGGCGTGGACGGGCTAGGCGGCAGGCATGCCTGCGCGTGTGTGCCCTATATTCACCACGGAGGGAGTGGAGCGGGGGTGGAGGCTGCGGCGGTGCCAGAATGGTAAACAGCATCGGCGGAAGAGGCGCGGGCGGATGTCAGGCGCGCGTGACCCTCTCTCGCGGTCCCAGACCCTTCCCTGCCCTTCCCTTCGCGCGGTGCCACTCCGCGGGGCAGGAAACGCCAGTGCTCCGCAGGCGGCCTCGCGAGATCGAAAGGATAAAAATGCGCTCTTTATTGTTTCCAGAACCCGGTGTGTATTAATGTTTCTCATTCCAACGACGAGAAAATTCATGTTGATCGTGAAAATGTTTAATATAACACATTCTAATCCCGGAGGTGACGTACCGGGAGAGGTGCATCAACCGATGCAACTCTGACTGGCAGGTCCTAGTTTCGTGTCCTGACAGCGGCAGGATTTTCGACACTCCCTTTTCAGCTAGTTCGAATTCAATCGCTGTCTCGAGGAGAATTCTAGCGGCCCGCTGCTCTGATCGGTAGTTTTCCGTGGTTTCTCTGATCAACTCCCGGCGAATGCCGGAGCAGTACCCTAACAAACGGGCCACGGACCGCGCGCGATCTTTCCTTCTTCTTCCCTGTCCTATCCTATCATGGTGGCGGCGATGGTGTAGCGGTTAGCGTATTGGACTACTGTACCCAGGTTCGGGTTGCGGGTTCAAACCCGATCGAAGCCGTGGATTTTTAAGGGCGAAAAAATCCTTCGTACGCCTTCCTTCGGAGGGGAAGTAAAGCCGGCTGTCCCATGTTAGTACATTTACTGCATGTAAAAGATCCTCAAGCCTAAATGATGCCTCTGAGCTAAATTCAAAATCGCCTGTTTCGTCGCCCAAGTAATACCTTCTTTCTCCCATGGTTGGTGAAAGGAGTGTAACGAAATTTGCGTGGTCAGACGGAAGAGCAGGCCTCATGGCCTGAGTCTCGCCACGTAAAATAAGGCCAATTCAATTCAATCCCCTTTTACACACACACACACACACTAACATGCACTACACTACCACATATTCCGGGAAATCGGTCGGGAGCTTAGAGCTTGTTCCGGCTGGGGCGGTGCCCCGCTAGTGGGAGAGTCCTGGTTAGGGAGAAACCCCGTTAGCCGACGGAAGGTCGGAGCCGTATCTCGCCATCCAGCGGGGAAGATCTCCGCTATCTCCTGGAGGAAAAGCATACACTACACTTACGGAACTAATGACCTAAGCTGTTGACGCGCCCGGAACCACCAACCAACCAACCGGAGCTGACATACCGTTTATAAAGGATGGAAGCCTTGGTATGCGAAATTAAGCATATATCAAGTGGTGTAGGACGTGTGAGAGCCTAGTTGATACGTGTCCTCTTACCATGGTTGGTATCAATATTATGTGAGAGATAAGGAGTAGACCGCGGGTTTTTAAGTTTTATATTATACATTTTAGTTGCCTAAAATAGGTGATGATAGAATAGGCGCAAATAAAACAGGAAACTTACAAAGAAACACACATTTTTACAATTTATTACACATATTTCTCAGAGATAAAAACAAATAAATAATACATAGAATTAATGTTGTTTATTTTACGATAATACTATTAATGAAAAAGTTTAATTGTTTGTCCTCTAGTTAAAATTATTCGTATCGTATTTTGCCGTACAATAAATTACTAATACTTTTTCCAAATTTTCAAGAGAAAATAAATGTCTTTTATCGATAAAGATCATTGTTCTTTCGCGGAAATTCAATCTAATTATCTTTGAAGCGGAGGCAGGCTTTTCCACGAAGTCAGGAAGTAGCTGCATGGAGACTTTAGTTGCAAGATACATGTTATGTATATTCATTTCGCGCTACCTTACAGATAACGCAACTTAAAATTAATATTATCTTAGTCTATTGCGCCGATACAGAAGAAAAAAAGTTAAATGTAACCACGGACAAAAGAAATTAGGCAAATTAGACTCTTTTAAGTTTTAAAAGTAAAATAAGCACAAATAGCCATTCAAGTAGAAATAGGTTATTTTAGACGCTATAGAATTGACGGGGTATAGTTCAAATAATCCTAAAATATGTACATAAATCATCATTTAGTACAAGGTACCCAGGAAGAAAAAATATTTCAACCTACTTTTGATTTACTAATGTTTGTATAGAATTCTGAAGTTGAAAATATCTTTAAGCTTGGTTGCTACTTGTCTTTGATATCAATGAATTTATTTTTCATTATTATTATTATTATTATTATTATTATTATTATTATTAATAATAATAATAATATAACATATTGTTTATTATATTTACAGAAATCATACAATTTTATCATGTCTTCTTTTTAACATGTGTTATTTCCTTCATTCATCAAACAACTCCTTAATGCTTTAAACGTTTTAAACAATTATATTTCAATATACTGAACATCCAATACTCCATTCCACAAAAACAATAAAACGTGTTTTTCTAGAACTCATAAAATATCCTGGAGGGAAGAATTGTCGAGACCATTTGACTGGTTGAGAGGAATTATTTGATCAGTTTTGTATATTGTACCGTAAGTCGCCCATAACGCCTTATAATTGCTTAAAAGCAAAATGGAATTACAGAAATTTTGAGAATCTCGCGGATGAATCCACAAAAATGATCAGTTCCTCACTAGAAGCTCGAGTCGTATCGGATTGCGGATTTATCTCGATTGTTGGACTAGAAGAGGTGAAACAGTAAGTAATGAACGGACGGTTGCATTTTATGTGAATATCTTAAGAGAACATCTAGCATCTAACAGAAAGATAATGATAAGTTTTTAGTAAATATGAATTTCAATTCTTGTAAGTAAAATACCTTAATTATTGCTTCTGAGCAGGGAATACAGCACATGCAGTAAACTTCCAAATTTTCAAAGAATGATCAAGAGAAGTCATTTACGTATTTCTTGAGGGGAAGATGTCTTCCAGAACTCACTGCAATGCTGTAACTTAACCTTGAGAGAAAATTGCTGTTTTGCATGTACAGCTGTGGTATATTGAAAATTGAAGAATTGACCTAATTTATTATTGTCTCCTTTTGTATGTAAATGAAAACACTGCCCTTTTTTCGTGTAAGCGATTTTGACAAACAAGGAATATTAAGAAGAGAAGGGACGTTTTATAAATCCTCGAATAATGAATTGAAGTAATTTTACATAATACTTAATTTTTGCGTACCAAAGAAGTGTTTTTAAACCAAGTCAAGAAAATAATGAATAGCTATTACACTGAAATGAAAAATTCGCCCAAAAATAAATTAAAGACATGATGAAGTTTTGATCAAATAAAGCCTGAAATTTTATCCTCGGGGAATAGAGTTGAAATTACGAACAACGAACAGGTATTATAGAGAGATGAGAAAAGTGTCCCTTCTTTTGTGTCAACAGTGGGGCTGCAGTGATAAGCCGGCGAAAGAGCAACCTGGAGCTTGCGATTACTTTCTCCAGCGGCCGACGGGCCCTGCAGCCTGGAATTTGAGTCGAATCCCTTGGAATTGAATTTTGATAGCTATGGCAATCCCTGCATTAACTGTAATGTGCTACCTTAATACTGCATTAAAACGAAGACGCCTTCAACCAAATCTTAGGTTTTTGGAGGATTGAATGCATCTCCTGGGATGCTTTAGCTTACACCATTTTGTGAGAGCCCCAGAAGGTCTTTAAGATTCAATGAACATATGAGTTCCTACAAAGACAGCACAATTTAAACACGCCGCATTAATTCTACGACAGTAGGATCAATCGAAGCAAAGTAAAGTGCTCTACAATGAACTTTGAATAAGGATGTAAAGATGAAATTTCGCCAATAAATAGTTTTGGAAGTTATTAGTTTTCTCCGTTTCTTGCGATTTCCGCGATTCTTATATCTTATCTAGCTAATGAATTGTTAATGTTTAGATTAACTATTGTATATAAATATAGAGTAAATATTGTAATAAACTGTTTTATCTCGTTTGTCCTTTACTCTGTGGTCGTAGAATGTTTGACTCATATTGAAAGACAGCGACAATGGGAGTAATTACTCTGAATTTATATTTTACTTCGTAAATAGTATTAAATTATGGCAGTATCATAGTAAAAAATCATAAATAGTATAATTTTCATAACTCTTTAATTATTTTCAAAAATTTATCTTTCGTTTCCAAAGCAAAATTGTACCACGTTATCACACGACTTACGTTGTATGAATGAAATTAGAGCTTGCGTTGTATAAAGAACTATTTCTTACATTATTAGCACATCAATTTATCACATCAAGGCAGCACGAGAAAAGATAATGCGTTGCCATCGGCACTGTAGATGTTTGTTATTTACACCGTAAATGCAAAACCTAGCTCAAACTCTTTGTAAAAGATTGATTTTGCGTTGAACATCTGCTGTTGCGAAATGTGTACCAATATATACCAATATGTACAAAATGTACCAAATCTGTACCAATATGCACGGCACATAAGAGAGTCCGGGACCGATTCTCGGTCGAGGCGCAAATAGAGTTATAACTTTCTTTTAAAATCGTCTCAGTTTCTGTAGCTGTGTGACGAAGGAAAGCTCAGGCAGGTGGATTTTGCTAGTTACGATACACGCGACTTATTTGCCACATGTGTCTTTCCCATAAGCGTGGAAATTAAACTAAACACATGCATGGGGGCATCGTTAGTTGGCAAAAGCAGACAATGAATCCAAAATGCCAAATACGTATAAGTGAGTAGGATAGATTCAACACGTTCCTTTACCTTTATGACGTTTAATTATAAAAAAAATATTTTAATATGATGGTCAGTTAAACTATGATTTAAAAATTTGTATATCGTCATGTTCTTACTTTCTTCTTATCGCTCCTGTTTCCTCTCCTATTCATTTCACTTCTATTTTCTGTGTCTCCCTGTCCAACACCGAATGTTGAACAATGGTAGCTATCGGCTGTGTTTCAGCAGCTCGCAATACACACGACGTAACAAGTGGCCGTGTCCGTCCTAGAGCTTGCTTCTTGCTCGCCGTAATCGGCCGAGGCCATTTGCCTTCCCCTTCGCCCGCCCCGCCCCGCCCCCGCCACTCGTCGCCTGCCGCTCGCGGCGGAAACGTCCCCGTCGAGGGATTATTGTCTGCAGCCTCCGTCGCTCCGCCGCAAAAACCACTGGGTGTCGCGTCCGACTCGGCCGTGCTTTGCGCTGGTTCTGTAGGAGATGCATTGTCTTGTTGCGCTCGCGCGTCTGGGAGTCTGTTTTCGGAAATGCACCGAACATTAGTTGAGATTTCGTTCTTCTTTTTAATATTGTGGAGATATTTGTTAATGGTTCAAGTAATATGATTTTTGAAAACCCGATAAATGTCAGTGTGGTCAGTGAATAAATATTAATATGAAACACATATTGCTTTACTTCTGACTAGTGTGTATATTCCATTTTTTCTAATGTTCTGTGAGAGTTTTAATAAATATTAATAAAATCGTGTACTAAAGCATACTTAATTTCATCTCTTCAAATACAGGACGTGAATCTGCGTGTCAGAGAAACAAGCCTTGTTAAAAAGGCATTTTTCTTCCCATAGATTCATAGACGACACTGCAATATTTACCACTCATAGTGATCTTCTTCTAGGTAGAGACAATCTCCAAGATGACCTAAATCTCCTCATGTCTTGGTTCAATGATTGGCAAATAAAAATAAATCACCAAAAATCTCAAGCAAAAATTTTCTCCTTAAAACGGATTCATCCCACATATCCCTTAATAATTAATAACCATGCAGTTAAATGGCTTCCAAATGACACCCCTGTTAAATATCTTGGACTTCAAATAGATACCAAATTAACCTGGATAAACCACATAACATCAATAGCTAATAACACACATATAAAAATCCTAAAATTGTATCCATTCATAAATAGAAAATCAAAATTATCAATAGAATCAGCATTAATAATATTTAAATATATTATACGACCTTCACTGACCTACGCCTGCCCAATTTGGGGAGGTGCCGCTAAAAACAACCTTCAAAAACTGGAAGTACTGCAAAATAAATTTTTAAGAAATGTTTTAAAAGCTCCATGGTATATCAGAAATGATCAAATTTTAAAAGAACTATCTATAGAACCTCTGAAAACTTGGATTCTAAAACTTTCTTCTAATTTCTACTCTTCTCTTTCATCTTGCCCAGCCACCCCTTTGTACACTCTAGGTAAATCAGCCAATCTTTTTCCACGAATAAAATCAAGATATTCTAAAGACCTACTACATCCTCCTTAATTAGCTGTAAAGCAGGTTACAACATCTCTAAATTAAATATTTATGTTTCTAATTCAAATATTGTATGTATTTTTCTGAAGGACCCTTCCTGGGTATCCTTAGTTGTTATTGTTTATATTGTAAATATTAGTCTTCTACCATTGTTCATGCATGAGGAAATGTAATTAAACAAAAGTGTATACTATGTATCATAAAAACCCTTGAAAGGCATAATAATGTCGAACAAGGAAATAAAAACTATTAAAAAAAAAATAGATTCATAGAATATACTACCATTTAATGTGATATAGGATGTTCGCAATGAATCGTCATTTTCCGGTGGTATGTAGAATATGTACTTTCAAATCTGAGACTGACGTTTGTGACTGATGTTTCGTGAACCGTGAGATATCTTGGGTTCAAATGCAACGATGGGCCATTTCTGACAACCTATAAGTAACTGGTTAACTACGTCTTTGCCTTGATGTAGAATTTTTGGTAATTTTTTTCCTTTCAATTTTAACGAATTCTGGAGCAGTGTCTTAGAAATTGCTCGTAATCTTCCCTCATTTCTAGATTACTACGTCCATCCTTGCAGCAGAACAATCCTACCAAAAACACCCACATGATCTGGAGAGAAACTATCAGTAACGAGGATACGCAAATGATAAAATAAGCCTGAAACTGATATACTTAAAGAAGAAACTTCAAAAATTGAAACGACTAAATGAAAGAATGTTAAACAATTTAGATACACATTTGTTTGAATATTACTATCGCCGCCCGGAATGGCAACTGTTGAATGACAAATCTTAACATACAGGATGAGTAATTTCTGAACAAAGAAAAAACACACCACAGACGTCTCCTCAACTTTGATGGAAAATGTTTCGGAGGTTTTTTTGCTAAGAGACCTTTCGTACCCGCATAGCAGTTTTTGGACGATTTGTCTTTTGGACTGCATGGTTGTGCTTAAAGCGAGTCAAAGTGTTGTGGATATTTTTAAGGCCCGAAGAAATTTTTTTTTCGGATTCCAACACCGAAGAATATTAGTTTGTTGACGGAGTTTGAATGCATTTTACGATACTTCTCTATCGCGCAGGCTCGTCAGCAGGTTATCAGAATTTTTGTGTACTCGCCGTTCGCAAATCTCGAGTCTTCAACTGCACTTGCAAATGCGCAAAAAGATCTAGTAACAGACAGGCTGCAATACAAACAAAAATAATACAAATATATACAAAAATTACCTTCTGCGGAAATCTCCCGTCAAAGGCAAACGGTAAAATAAATATTGATTGAAAATGTAGTAAGTAACACACAGATGGTTGATTTTCAACAGGAAATGGCTCAACATTATGAAACTGAACGTAGTGGGTGTGCATTTGCTTCAGCATACGTGTAATTTCGGATTGGTTGATTAGTGATTCCGGGCCCGTCAACGGCTAAGGTTATTTGTCCCGTAAGTGTAGTACATTTTGTATTCGGCGCTGAACTACCCGCCGGGTTCCGGGATTTTCCCCCCACCAGGTATCCCCCACCAGCGGGTCACAGCCCCAGCCGAGACGAGCTCTAAGCTCCCAATATGTATGGTGGTGTAGTGCATGTGTGTGTATAATGGGAGAGGATCGGACAAAGAAAAGGAAGAAAAGATCGCGGGAGGTCCATGGTGTGTTTGTTGTGGTAGTACTGCTTCGGCATTCACCTGGCATTGATCGGAGAAAGCACGGAAAACTACCGATCAGAGCTAGAATTCTCCTCCAGGCAGCGGCTGAAATTGACTTACGCATAATTCCAGAACGGTTGGAATTATTGCCTCCAGTTTTTCCAAGAATTGATGTGAGCAATTGAATAAAAATACAGAATGGTTCGCGATGCAAAATTTTATACACAAATTTTTAATTGTATCTAATTATTGTTGAATCTAGCCGCATATATTTATGTGTTAGAGATTGCGATGTAGGGGCTCTGGAAACGGTAAGGGGCCTGCCGGAGTGTTGGAGTTTTCTGTAGACAGGTTAAAGATATTGAAGCCTAATCTTTCCATATGTTCATGAAATTTAAATAATACTACAACCCAGAAGTTTCAATTTTCTATTCATGTAATGACTTGGAAAATAATTTTCCGTGGATATTTGCACGCCTTCGGTATCAAGTGAATATTTCAAACCTTGTTATTGTGATTGCAAGAATTTCAGATTGGGGCTTCCCTTGCCCCATGTAACATTGTTTGAAATCTTCACAAACAAAAAAAACTTTTCCATAAATTGGAATTTTATTGAAATGTAGTATTTAATTTTTTCAATAATAGGTCCTAGAGAATGGCCTACAGCCAACGGGGATATCAGAAAATTACTTCGTACAATATTGCTGGTTGGTAATACCACTGAATTACTCTCCATTAAATCACAGAAAATTTAGGCATGTAGTAAACATTATTAAGTGATAGTGAAGAAACCTACACGCTGAATAACTTAAGGATCGCATTGTATGCTTTTAACTTATACGGTTTTTCAACCATGAAATGAAATCTTTAAGAAATTAATTAAGTAAATTTTATAAATTATTAACTGACAGTGAAGTAAACTACGCGCTAAGGAACTTGGGGATTGCATTATACGATTTTAACTTATACGCTTTTTCAATCATGAAATTGAAACTTTCATAAAATTCTTAATATTTCTCAATGTCTTCAGTTGGTAACGAACTGAATGAGATTTTTCGCCAACTTGCAGGTATTAAGGTTCTGTCGCGTTTTCTTTATGCATTCAGAAACTATCCAGGAAAATATATTAAATATAAACGTAACAAAATATAAAATAATATAAATAAGTTTGTTGTCATTTAAAATGTGTTATTTAGAATTCTTCTAAATGTCTAACAAACAAAAATAAAGCATATTTTTGTTAGTTACGGACAAATTTAATGTGTACGTTTAAAATTTCTGGATTTGTTTCTGATAAAAGCCTATCTCAAATTTTTATATTATTGTTATTTCCAGTTTTAAAACTCAGTATATTTATTTCTTGACAAAACTCTTTTTCGGCATTTCACTGTGATTTGGAGGAAATCTCTTTTACCATTCCAGTGTTAAAACGGCAAGAAAGTATCACTTTTAAGATAGAAGGCAACTCTCTGCATTTTGTGAAATTGAACTCCAGAAATTCTAGGAATTCGAGCTTGAGACGATGGAACCAGCTTACACTTTATGATACATTTTGAAAAATATAATTTTCCTCGACACGAGCAATATAAGCCTGCGCGGCAATATATTTAAACGGATCCACGTTATGTAATCTCGTTTGCCGTAACTGGGCTCCTCGAAGGCGGGAAATCCAATTTCTTGGAGAAGTTTAATAGCCTAATGTTTTTTTGAAGGGTGTAAAACAGCGAGATATTGTGGTGCTGCAGTCTTCGAAGTAGCGTTCTTTTACGAGCCAGATTTCCGTAAGGGAACCGTCGCTATCTACGGAAGGGCAGTCCGGTCGGACGGATTTCAGGGCACCGCACTGTGGATCTCGTGATGTAGTGATTCAGCGCTGAAAGTGGAACCCGGAAAGCGGGAAAATAGACGTCTCGTGTGTTACGATCTGACACCGTTATGATGGGATGGTTTGGAAAATTTGCTATTTTCTTAGCTATACTTTCTGCAAGATCGTAGGAATGATGGAGACTTGCTGAGATTTTTATTCTACTTTTCAAACCTTTTTAGTATTTCTTTAGGTTTTCAGTGTTTTTCTGTACTTGTGGAATATTGATAAATATATTAAATAACGTGAAGTTTGATGTCGCCGTTTAAGATATATGTGGTAAACATTAATATTCATTCTTGTATAGGTATGGAAAGAAAATATCGTAAACTTACGTTAAAAATGCACGAAAATCATAAAAACATTTTAATAATACGATATTATGAACTGAAAAAACACAGCGCATACAACATTAATTTTAAGAGAAGTATTTTTGCAATTTGTCATAATTTATTCTCAAAGTGTGCGTTCTTAATAGACTGCTATTTGTATCGCTTAATGCTCTCTCTGAGCGAGTGCTTTTCTCTGCACTAGAATGTATTGTGTTGTGGTCACATAATACGATTCATAGGTACTACAGATAAAACCGATTTGTATCTTACTTACGTAAATAAACTTTATGCACACAACTTTTATTTTGGAAATGTAGTTTTCCACCTATTTTTAGAGAAGAATTGAATGATCTCTGTTTCCCACTTATGTTCATTACTTTAAAATATTTTCAAAATCTTCTTAAATAGATGTAAATAACATATTTCTTACTAAAATTCTAAATATTGCATGCATATTTGTAATTGAACATTTCCTGTCCAATGATGTTTCGCAAAACTCTCACATGAACTACATAAATATTGCGAAAACCAAATAAGAATTATAAATTCAGAATTTTGTTTTTCATCGTTAGATTTATATCAAACTATCAAATAAAAATACATTTTTTATATAATGAAACATACAGAAATATTTAAAAATTATTGTAATTTTTAAAATCAATTTAATTTAACATTAATGAGCGCATACATTTGTGTCCAGGAGCGATGTATAATTTTTAAAAAGGAGAAAGGGTGTGCCAAAACTAGTAGGAGCTTAATACCAGGACATAATCAAAAGAATTGCAAATCGCAGTACTCAAAGGACCGAACACAAATATGCGTCAAAATGTTGCAGATGTTCTGCACAGTCTTCTCTCTGCCTAATAAAGGTATCTCAGGTTTTTAAGGCTTACAGAATTCGTGTATTTTGCAACATATTTTAATTTTTTGATGTGTCCAATAATTCAAGCAAAAAAATTATTCACTGCAGATAAACGAACGTCAAACATTTAGATATTAACATTTCACAGATGACGATTTTCATTTTAATAAATTCACAAGAAAGTTAGAGAAGTCATCGAAAAAATTAAATTGGAGTGACGGCGTGATTAATCAAATAGCGACTTCAATATCAGCTGCAATTTTTGTGGGATTGAGTTTAAATTTTCGGGAATATTTGCAGTGTTTATCGGCACTGTAGTGAATTTATTTCATTTTATTATTTCTAGCGAACTCGGACCGAAGGGTCGCGGGTTTGAGTCCCGCCTCGAGCCTGGTTGTATTTGTGTTCGTCCTTTCACCCCTTATCATCATTTAATTTCATCTTCACAGTTACCATATCGTTAACTCCAATAGTGGTCGCTAATGACGTAGATGTTGATGCGACCTTAAATAAACAAAAACAAAAAAAAATATTTCCTGCCCCGTGTAATTATAAATAACAGTAGTAAATATATAAGTAACATTATAAATAAATCAATAATCCCATTTGTCCCTTGTTCTATTTCAAACCATGAAATGGAATGCATGAGTACCTATGAACCGGAAAATACAGTTAGGTAAGATCATTTTAAAACGTGACCTCTGCGCATAACCGCATCAACGTAGTATTAAGAGATTTCGCACCAAGATACTATTGTGTTCGCGTCGTATTAGCTGCCATTTTGTGGCGCTCTCCTCTAATGCGATGATCGTGTTGGGTGCACATCGTGCGGCAGCTTGATTCGCTCGTTAAGAGATGGGCACTTCTTGCGAAGGCGACGGAGAAGCTTTATGGGGTTGTGGGACATAACCACCGCCATTATCCCCGGCCCACCGCAAGCCACCGAGGGCCGTACTTGCGCGTTATAGCGTTTTTAAATATTATTTTGGAAGAAGCGTATTAATCTTTATTAAGGCATCTTGTTGCTAATGGACGCAACTCAGAGTAGCGCGATAAATCACGGTGACATGATGGATAATGTTTTTCTTTCCTCTTTTTTATTGGATTTTGTCTCTCTCAGTGGGCTGGGAGCCGTGACGTGAGAAGAAGCAACGAAGACGGTTAAGAGGCGTGGAGTCTCTTTAAAATGTATCTCGTTTGCACGATAATTTGTAGTTTATTGACGTTCTACCTTCCAAGACACTAATTCAAATCTCAATCATTTTATTTGAATAATTACAGGCAATACTCACGGTGTTGAACACTCTGATTTTTAATGATATTTTCCCAACTGATAGTGCGTATTCGAAAACACAGTAAACAT
Source organism: Teleogryllus occipitalis (assembly GCA_011170035.1). Classification (NCBI taxonomy): domain Eukaryota; kingdom Metazoa; phylum Arthropoda; class Insecta; order Orthoptera; family Gryllidae; genus Teleogryllus; species Teleogryllus occipitalis. The sequence continues at coordinate 86,214 of BLKR01004750.1, read as the reverse complement.
TTTTAGTGCATTTGACGTAATAGAACTCGAGTTATGGACAAAAATATTAAGTTTACACTATCTGCCGTTAGGTGCGCATAATCGGGAGGTGGAGGCCGCGAGCGGGCGCTTTTTCCGAGGCGAATGGTCAACTCATTTTCTGACCAACGATTGCAGCATCTTTCCAGCTCAAGCGCAAATATCAGCTTTCAGATTAGGTGAGTGGAAATCAGATGAAACGCGATATTCTAGCTTCAATTTTAACTCTTTTTTGTTTTTATTATCCATTATTTTATTGATATTGTACGAAACCATCTATGTAATAATATCATTGTAATACGACACTATTGGAAATGTTCTATGCTCGACATATTAAACAATATTGGATATTTTTGTAATGTGAGTGTGTATGTAAATACCGCGCTCGATTTGGCATCCAGTGCCTAATCAAATATTCGGAAATCTCATTTCGCACTACCGGTAGCGGTAGCTCAGTGCATCAACTGATGTCACTGCAGCACCTCTAACCGGGAGTTCCTAGGTTCGAGTCCTGGCGGCGGCAGGATTTTCGACACTAGCTTTTCAGCTAGGTCAAATTCAGTTGCTGTCTGGAGGAGAATTCTAGCGGCCGGCTGCTCTGATCGGTAGTTTTCCGTGGTTTCTCCGATAAACACCAGGCGAATGCTGGAGCAGTATCCTAACAAACGGGCCACGGACCGCGCGCGATCTTTCCTTCCTCTTCCTTGTCCTATCCTCTCCCTTTACACACACACACACTTACACTAACACGCACTACACTACCACATATCCCGGGAGACCGGTCGGGAGCTTAGAGCTTGTCCCGAGTGGGGCGGTGCCCCGTTGGTGGGAGAGTCCTGGTTAGGGGGAAACCCCTCTAGCCGACGGTAGGTCGGCGCCGGGTCTCGCCATCCAGCGGGGGAAGATTATCGCCATCTCCCGAGAAAAAAACATGCACTACACTAACGGGACTAATGACCGAAGCAGTTGACGCGCCCGGAAACACGAAAAATCAATCAATCATTTCGCACTACTGCGGGTTGGGGTGGTTACCGGCCTGAGTGGGTGTAAGGTCGCGCTGGTCGCCAGAAGTATTCTCCGATTTAAACAGAGTAACTTTTGACGTACGGCCAGCTATCCAATTGAGAACTTTAATGCCACAAATGAAGTCGTAATGCAGCTCCCGATTGGATAACTGCAACCTAGTTGCTTGTACGTCAAGAGTCATTCTATTTAAAGTGAACTAAAGTAACGATCCGCGACTTTTTCGACTACTTTCTCGTGTCCGGCTAAAGCCCATTTCATTGTTTTAAATTTATTTATCACTGAATTTGTCTACTAAAGTGGCGCAGGTTCTGGGATCAAAGTTCAAGTTAGCGCAGCCGAGAGCTCCGAGATCAAGTTCTGTGTCGTGCATGGATGTTAGTACAACTCGCGCAACTTTTCTTGAACGATGGATTGAAGAAATGCGGATGGAGTGGGGGTATTAGTTACAAAGTCGGCCTCTAGAGTTTTTACAGTAATGCCAACGTGTGAAAAATCAAAGTCATACCCGCTACGTGTGCGGCCAGGCCATCGCTCTGGATGAGCAACAGCAGGGACACTAGATAGAAGTTTTAGGTACCTCCCTTGAAGAACCTGGACATGCTCCAGTCATTTACTTAGATAATGGTAATAAAGTTGAACAGAAATTCTCGACAATGGAAGCAACTAGCTTCATTTCGCGCCAACGAAGTTATAATGCTTGGAATGTTGTCATCAGTGCTCGCTGCGAGCTTTTACCTTCAATTGCTTATTGTTCAAGGGAGGGGGAAGCAAGGTCATCGTTCAAGAAAAGTTGCGCTAGTGGTACCATGCATGTCATGTGCGCTTGAGTTGTCATACCGATATGTACATTTCACTCATCGTTTCCATCGAAATCTTCCGTCTTCCGTTGTCGTTGTCACGCTCACATGGGCCGCACTGTGGAAAGCAATGGCCTGGGACAGAAGTGTAAAGGTAAAAGCCGCCTCCCTTTTGGTCCCGCAGATACCGAATATTTCATTCTACACCTTCTTCGTCTCTTCATCTTCTTCGTCATCGTCAGTATCTTCCATCGTCGTCTTCATCATTAACTCCGTCCGCGTCTTCTTTGTCATCGTCTTCGTCATCCTCTTCATCGGCTTCATCTTCTTCATCTTCATCGTCTTCGTAATCTTTTTCATCTTCATCTTCATCTTCATCGTCTTCGTCATATTCTTCATCTTTTTCATCGTCTTTGTCATCTTTTTCATCGTCTTTGTCATCTTTTTCGTCGTCTTTGTCATATTTTTCTTCGTCTTTGTCATATTTTTCGTCGTCTTTGTCATATTTTTCGTCGTCTTTGTCATCTTTTTCGTCGTCTTTGTCTTCTTTTTCGTCGTCTTTGTCATTCTTTTTCGTCGTCTTTGTCTTTTTTCGTCGTCATCTTGTCGTCTTTGTCATCTTTTTCATCTTTTTCGTCGTCTTTGTCATCTTTTTCATCGACTTCGTCATCATCATTTTCGCCATCGTTTTCGTCATCTTCGTCTTCGTCTTGTTTTTCTTCTTCGATTTTAATTGTCGGCAGATTAGTATTTACATTCATCAAATTCCAGAGCCATATTTGCCATTATCGATATTTCAATATTTTCTGCGGGAAACTGTAATTATTTAACATTAATATCTTGACTAACATTAATATCTTGTCTTTTTCTTTTGTCAATTCTTAATGTGTTCAGATATTTACGAGATCTACATAGCAGGAAAATACTTGATAGGAGATATCTAATATATCGTATTTTATTCTGGTTTTTGCAGTTATTATTTCTTGATTGTGTACAGTCGTCCATTCAGAACAACAGGAACAATTTTTGTATTTCATTAATATTTATAGTTGCATAAAAATGCAGCAAAATACGAGAGTTCGTTTTTCGGATATTATTTTAGCAATGATTAAACTTAAGAAACTGAAAATTAAAACTACAGAATTCTTCTATATGGTATTCTTATTTTAAACTTTATAGTATGAATTTTCCACGAAGATGTTTCCTATTTCGTCCAGGAAACTAATAGTTCAGGGTAATGATGTATAACCACAAGTAACTGAAACTTCCATTAGAAGTCGAATTTTCAGAATAATTAAATGCAAAGTTCTCTCGGGTTCACTTATAAAAGCGAAATATGAATTTTACTTTTAGTCACGATACGTTCCCTTTGCGTATTGGAAGACTGAAACGACGTCCGAAATGTATGCAAATGAAATGTTATTTCTTGGCTGGAAAGTTGTAGGATCATAATTGTGAGTTGCTAGGCAGAGAGAAAAAAATTCATATTTTCGTGAGACGGAGCAAGAAAACGTACCGCTCTCAGTACACGTTGCGATGCATAATTCCCGTCTCTTTCACGATACTCCCAAAAAGGGAGGATGCTGCTTCCTGAGCAAAAAATTAACAACCTCTTTTCGTTTTGTAGCTGCAGGGGCTGTGCGCGAGAGAAATTTTTGTTAGGCGCGGTGGCCTCGCTTATCCGCGACTCAGTAAACAGCGCAGCAGAAAGTTTCCCTTAAACGGGAAACCATCGCTGACTCCGAGGAGCTGCTTCTCGTTGTCGACGAAGCTTTGGGATACTTTGCTTTCTTGTTCGGGTTTTAAATAGCTGATGTTGTGGGGTGGGCGGTGCAATACCAAGCGAATCACGGACTCTTGGCAACTGCTCAGAATCTAATCGACGACCTGAATTGTTCTCTCCAGTTCCCTGAAACGACTCTGCCCGCCCAGAAAATGGAATATTTTCTTCTTGAGATGATACTTTGCTTGAGAAATATTTATTCTGATGTTCCTTTACGAGTGATTGGAATTCATCGGCCTTAACTGCTTTTCAAGAGTTGCAAGATTTCTTGAAACTTTCCTTTTTCTCCCGTCAAAAGTATTTTGTGAAATAACCCTGATTTGAAATGATTTCTCAGAAACGCGAGGTGATGTCAGAATTGTTAGAGTTTCCAACATTAAGAAAAACGTCTCTCATTTATTTCCTTCTTCTTTTCAAAATGTCATGTATTTGCCGCGTTCACCTTGACAAAGCAGCAGCAACTTCCGTCGCAAAACACACAGAGACCATCGACCGGCCGGGACGCGCGCAAAAAATCGGGGACCTCTTTCTGGAAACAGAAGCTGGCGAGGAGTCGTGAATAGCTCTTCCACAACTCATTGACTCGACGAGAACAAACACAACCCGGCGAAGGAGAACACTTGTTTACTGCCGGGATCCCTTTCAAAGAGCCAGGCGGACTAGTGTTTGATAACCAATAAAACAGGTCCGTCTGTCCGCGGTCGTTGATGGATCGGGTGGGAGGCGGCGCGGAATGGGGCGGGCGTCGAAAGACGACGCCAGGCGGGTTAGGAGGGGTCAAGGTGACGCGAGCAGCGAAAGAGGCCGACGAGCGAACATGGAGGAAGTGGCAGGGACGGCGGGGGGACGGGGACGGGAGAGTGAGCCGGGACGGAGAAAGAAAGTAGGCGCCGGGCAGTAACGAAACGGAGAGGCGGGAACATTGAAGGGCTGGGACTCTACAAGGCGGGTGATGGATTTGGTTTGGTTTGGTTTTTTCATGTTTCCAGGCGCGTCAACTGCTTCGGTCATTGGTCCCGTTAGTGTAGTGCATGTTTTTTTCTCGGGAGATGGCGGTGATCTTCCCCCGCTGGATGGCGAGATCCGGCGCCGACCTACCGTCGGCTAGTGGGGTTTTCCCCCAAAGCAGGACTCTCCCACCAACGGGACACCGCCCCAGTCGGGACAAGCTCTAAGCTCTCGACCGGTCTCCCGTAGTGTAGTGCATATTAGTGTAAGTGTGTGTGTAAGGGGAGAGGATAGGACAAGGAAGAAGGACAGATCGCACGCGGTCCGTGGTCCGTTTGGTAGGATACTGCTCCAGCATTCGCTTGGTGTTGATTGGAGAAACCACGGAAAACTACCGATCAGAGCGGCCGGCCGCTAGAATTCTCCTCCATACAACGACTGAATTCGACCTAGCTGAAAAGCTAGTGTCGGAAACCCTGCCGCCGTGGGGAGTGGGAACCTAGGACCTCCCGGTCAGAGGCGCTGCAGTGACATCAGTTGATGCACCGAGCTACCGCTCCCGGTGAGGTGGAGGTGGAGTGAAGGGAATGAAGTCAAGGCAAGGCGTGGTGGGCGTGGCAGGCCGAGATGGTGCGAGGGGGGGTGGGGTGGAGCAGTCGGGAACATCCCTTTGCGAAAAGTGTACTCCGTTCCGCCGGCGGGTCTGGAAGTTCGGTCGCGTGGCGGGGGCGTGGCGTGGCGGGGCGTGGCGGGGGCGCTTCTTCGAATTGAGGCCGATTCCCCAGCGGCGGCGCGGCGCAGTTATTGGAGAAAGTCAGGCGTCGCGACGCCTCGCTGCGTAGCCCGGGCCACGTCCCGCCGCGCCGCACCACGCCGCACCACGCCGCGGTCGCGTCCTGGCACTTCGATAAAATGTAAACATGCGGGAGGTCCCCCCTCCCCCGCCCGCGGTGAATCCCCGGCGACGGTGGCGCGGCGGGTGGCCGCCCCCATCATCACGCTCTCGGAGGAGCAGCAGCCGGGATTCGGTGGCGACTTCAATTCTATCCGAAAACGAGAAGTCTTCGGGTGGCGAGGGTCCTCCAGCGGAACCGGTTTCTGCCCTCGTCCGTGTCCGTTGCGCAGAGTGGGGATTTTTTCGTGCTCATTTTATGTAGGGGACTTTCTCGATTCAAGGGGAACGGTAGGTTTGGAAGATAACTTTCGTTGGGTGGTTGCATTATCCGTGGCTCATGTTAGGAGATACAGTTCATTTGGATAGAAATGTAACGATATAGAATGTACTTCTTTCTTTAAAGTCTAAATATTGAATTAGTTATACAAGATTAATGTACTATTTTATACTATGTTTGCCGCAATTATTTTAATCGTAAATAAATGTGTATAATGGTCAACTCACAGATCACGTAATAAAGGGTCATGAATATATTGTTAGCTTCAACTCACCAATTTTTTATCATTGAGTACTACATATTATCTGTCATAATAAAGAAATTTCATGCCTTTATTTTTAAATCATCAGTAAACTTAGTTTATAATATGTTTAAACTAGCGTAACCGTGCGAGAACTCTCGCATGTTAAACCCCCACACTCTTCCCAATTTTTCCATTTCCATATTAAGCCTGTATTATATCTTTTTCTTAAAGATCATCTTATTCTTCGTCACTTGTTATATGTGTCTCCTTGTAATTGATAACAATACAATACACCCTTATCAATACAAGCTATTCTTGTTCAACGTTATTCCGAGCAAAGAGATACATCACTTGAAATTCAGTCGCGTGTAATATTAAGTAATTGGTTTAATTTGACGTACAGTTGCAGATTCTACGGATTCTGAACATGTGGGATAGAATCGAGAAGCGTGGAACCAGTAAAAATGTAACAGATGTTCAAGAAGATCTCGTTATGTAGATTATGGTGTTAGCACCGTTTCTTTCTTTCAACGTTTCTTTGCCTCAACGTTTTAGTTTTCAACACCTTAGAACGCATTTTTTAGAAGTTATTTAAAGATATAACTGACCAAGAGCTGCGGGCTGCATTTCAAAAAACTATTGAGATGCGTTTTTTTCAAAACAAATCCCTTATATTTGTAAAGTCAAAGTGTAATTCGTCACGTCTACGTGAAATTCCCTTTTTTTGGAGACCTTATTTATAAAGATAGGTTGCGTGTGAGCGCCGCCAAAGGTATGTATACAACAGAAATAATATAGACCACGATGGCATTTGGCAAATTATATTATTATATTTATATTTGTCTTTTTTTATAAATGTACTGGTATGATTATGGGGAATCGTAAAGTTTTTTATAAATTTATTATTAACGAACCGTAATTCGATCGCCATTTCATAGCAGAGGCGGGAATTGATTTAAGGAGTAAATATCACGGATGGAGAATGTGATGGAAAATAAAATGAGAAACGGAACACGAAATAAAGCTAGAAACAGAGTGCCCCGATTGCATTTCCTCCTCCGCGAAGTGATCGTGCGCTGAGCGGGGTTTGAGCCTGGTCCTCGGCTGGGCTGGGGCGGTGGGCGAGCGACCTGGGTCGGGGGAGGGGGGTAAGGCCTCTCCGGCGGAAACACTCGGCTGCGGCGGTCACTCGCGCCCCCCCCCTTCCCCCTCCCCCGCGCGGAAGGAAACTTGCGCGGGCGTTTCTCGCCGCAACTTCGCCCCAAGACGCGGAGGGGGAGGGGGAGGGTCGTGCGGGCGGAGGCGGCGCGGCGTGCAGGGTGGGAGGGGGGGGGGGGGGGTGGGGGGGAGAAGGCGCCGCGGTCACGAGCTGTGGAGGGCTGGAGATGGATGCTCGGGTCACTGGCGTTGGCTATTCGCCGCGGGAGAGAGACGATGAAAGGACATGGAAGAGAGAAGATTTGTCTAGGTGAGTATGTGAGTGTGTGGTGCGGTGTGTAGTGTTGGAGAAACAATGGGATAGAGCTCCTATCTCACTAACGCCATCTGTGTCCTTGCGTAAAAAAAAAGTGCGAGTACAGAAAATATTCAAATTATGAGCCCTGGCCATACCTCAGAACTAAAAAATATTCAACACGGTATTACAGAAAATGATTGCAATATAACTATAATAAGAACTAAATACGCACCTCATAACTTTTTCAATATGTAAAATATTTCTTTCAATTATATTACAATTTATTCCGACGTCTCAGTTGACTCCCCTTGATTGGCCTACGGATTGTAAAAACGAAGGGAAAGAGAAAAATACCAAACATTTATACATTCCCCAAAATTTAAGGAAGAACAAAAAATATCAATTAAATACGTAATGAGTTTGAATTAAATTGTCGAAGTATCGAATATTTCTTGCTTTCTTTCTTTCTTTCTTTCTTATGAAGCAATCATACTTAATATCAAGTGCAACGAAACTGAAATTAAAACAAACCTCGCTTTCATTGATCTAACTTGGAATTCAATAATAATAATAATAATAATAATAATAATAATAATAATAATAATAATAATAATAATAATAATAATAATTTATTTGAATTGATTTGAATTGGTTTCTTTATTTTCCATCAGTTTAGGGTCCTAATAAGTCTTGCGACTAAACATCAGGTGCCCAGTTTGTTACAAATGTATTTATGATAAGATAGTTCTCATATAATAATAATATATAATAATAACAATAACTATAATAATAATAATAATAATAATAATAATAATAATAATAATAATGATAATAATAATTGTCTATCCCTACTAATGAGCTTACGCTTGGTAGGAGACCAAGCAATTGTTCTCGGCGACATCTGCGGCGCGATCGCATGCGTGTGATGCGGCCGGGGGACGTGTGGTGCTGCCGCACTGAGTAGCGAGGCTACCAAACCTGCAATGGAAGGCGATCGCCGCAATTCTTTACTGCCCTATGATGACTTACAGCTTGCGCACGCCACATTTTCCTTTCAGGGGGCTGTGCGGTGAGCCAATTGGGGCGAGAATCATCACACTGAATGCGAAAGCCAATACTTCCCCTCTCGTGGATTGCGACTGACGGGAAATGAAAGCGGTTTAGCGACGATAGGATGCGGCTGCTCTTGGCTGTCCGGGTGAGGCCGCGTCAAAAGCTGTGATCCCGACGTCCCGACCATGACAAGATGGTCGAAACGTCGTGTCACAGCCTTCGACGCGGCGTCGCCCGGACAGGGTAGAACACGCCCAAGACTTTGGTCGCGGAAGCCTACGACTTCACGATAGGAAGTTCAATGAATTAAAGCCGATCCGGTCACCGAGATCGCTAAGGCAGTAGTGTCGTAGCGATCGCGGACCGAAGGGTCGCGGGTGCGAGTCCCGCCTCGGACATAGTTGTATTTATGTTCGTCCTTTCACCCCTTATCATCAACGCATCATTTCATCATCATAGTTTCCATTCCGCTAACTCCAATAACAGTCGCTAATGACCTAGCTATTGATGCGACCTTAAAATACTCCCCCCTTAAAAAAAGCGCACACATACACCAAAAAATTATTTAATGTCTGTCACTGTAAGGTTCCTATCCTAATTGACTAAACATCAAGAAACGATTTTAATGTATGTGATATGTAAAAGATGCGATATCAAAAGAAACTTGAAATGTATAGGTATATGGTTACATGAATAATGCAATCAAATAGTTGAAAATATAAAACAAGAGTAAAAGAAAGTAAGAAAATAAATACAAGTGAAGAGAAACTCAGAGAATGCACGTTAGAAACAAAGAGAGAAGAACTCTATAAAAATTGTATCAAAGGCATTGTGAAAAAAAAAGTTTAAAAAATGTATTTTCAAGCTAAGAATTTCAAAAGTCAAATAAAAAAATAAAATCACTTAAACAAATTGATGTCTACGCAAAAAAGTAATACTTGAAAGTAACTCGAAAATATGAATAATGAGTATGGAACTTAGTTGGATTGTAAGGCTGAAAGACGGACAGTAAAGGATGAGCGAATTGTATCAAACGAATAAAGTTAAGAAAGAACTTAAACTGACAGTAAAGGACGACGCTGGCAAATTGCGATCTTCCTCGTCCACCCTTCATGGCGCAGTTGCTAGAAGACATTCGCCGTTGATAGCGATGTTTCCTCAAAAATCAGAATATGATGAACGATGATAAATGAGCATGAAGTTTAATGTATGAATAAGCACTTAAATAAAAATTCATTATAACTCCCGAAGACACCGAATCATACTCTTCACAACTCAGCAATCCAGTTTCATATCCGTCAAAAGGCCCGAGTAAATTTAGATGTCAATATTTGAGCGTGCGATGACTGATTGTTGATTCAATGGGATATCTGTACCTGGCGAAGGCCTGATAACGCCTCTGTCCTTTGCGTTCCGATTCGTTACCGTCTACAGCACCCAGGGGTGACACATCGTCGCAAAAACAGATTAACTCGGCGGCCTCCCTCGCAGGCAAATTTGTTCATTACGCCCTGTGAGTAATTGCGGGTCACAACGACCCCGCCGAGAGAGCTGTCAAGAACTCGCGACTTACAAACACGTATTAAACGTGCCACCCCGGGGCCATCTTCCCCAGAGAAGAAAAAACGCCGTCATTTGTCCGCGCCAGTGCCGACTGCGCGGTTTTTCCGCCGTGGAGGCGAAGGGAAGGGAAGCGAAGGGAAGTGGAAGATCGAGTCGGAAGTGAGGACGGGGGAAGGACAGAGGGCGCTGAGGACGGAGGTGATCCTTTGAGTCCTGCGTGATGGAAAGAACACTGGGCTGTCGTTTGGAGATTCATCCAATGTTTGCTTTCATGTTGGTCGTCTAGGGTTCCTTAGTGACGTAAAACATGTGCAGGTGTGGCGATGAAAACAGTTTGGAGTTTAAAGTGTGCGTCTTAATTACTGGGAATCTTCAAATGCAGATAATTAGCGAACGAAAGTCACTCTATTTAAGACTATTTTTTTTGTGAAAAAATACTCTCATTTTAGGGAAACCTGTAGATGTAGACTATCTGATTAATGTCAAAAACTTGTCGCATTGTCGCATTGAACACATACAAATTGCTTTTATTGTAATGACAAATTTGTTCATGTTAAACCATAACAATACTTACTCGTTGAAAAACGGAAACTTTTACATTGAATACGACTCAATGTTAGTTGTGAACATATCTTTATATGCTTTGCTTATCATTCATCACTCTTCTGTTTTATTGATTATATAATCATTTTATAAAAATCCAAATCATGAGTAAATATCCAATATATTAGGTGTTTCTTTATTTCTCATGAGAGAATAGGTTATTACAGTTTAGTTGTCGGTCGTGCCCGTTTCTTCTTAGAATGTTTCTCGGCGTTGTCTTGCGCGATTTTTGCAAACAGAATATCCTATTCAGCGGAAACTGCACAAATGAGGCGACTTCCGGGGCACAGGTTGTCTTTGCCTTCCGCTTATCCGGATCTCATCTTTAATTGGCCTTTTCAAATATCTCCTTCTTTTCTCTTCTAACAGGCTTAAAGAACTTGGACCAAATCTGTGGTGCGCATTTCAAACATTTTAATACCTTATTGTTAAATGAGTAATTGTCAAATTAAGCAAGTGGTAATCGGTATTGGTAACAGGAATATAAGTAATAGACAGGCTTTACTGATTGATTGATTGATTGTTTAGTGATTCCGGGCACATCAACTACATGCTATGGTCATTAGTCCCGTAAGTGCATTTCGTGCTTTTGCTCGGGAGTTGGCGGTGGTCTTCCCGCTGGATGGCCAGATTCGGCGCCGACCTACCGTCAGCGGACGGGGTTTTCCCCAACCAGGTATCTCCCATCAGCGTGGCACCGCCCCAGCCGGGACAAGTTCCAAGTCCTCGACCGGTCTCCCGGCATGTGTGGTAGTGTAGTGCATGTTAGTCGAAATGTGTGTGTAAGGGGTGAGGATAGAACAAGGAAGAGGAAAGAAACATCGCGCGCGGTCCGTGGTCCGTTTGTGAGGGTACTGCTCCGTAATTCACCTAGTGTTGATCGGAGAAACCACGGAAAACTACCGACCAGAGCAGTCGTCCGTTAGAATTCTCCTCCAGACAGCGACTGAATTCGACCTAACTGAAAAGGACAGACTTTATTTAGCTGGAATCTCACCCTATCCAATCACATGAAAGAAAACCACATCTCAATTGAGTTACATCTGCATGTAATCCTGGGCGTCTGTGCTGTTCCTTTAGCTCATTTCCTCAGGAGTTGCTGTTCTCGTAACTGTGCATTAAGCAATCTGCGTTCTCTCGCTAACGCAGTACCTCATTGGCTATGCCCAGGTGGGAAGCTCGTCCTACCAGCACACGGTTAAGCGTCCATGTGCGCTGCAGCATTCTAAGTGGGCCACCCACAAATTACATAACGCGAATTCGGAATATTTTGAATACTCGCCTCTCCCGTTGTAACGCATCTGTAACTCGCCCTGGAATCCTCCTAAATAATTACGTAACATTTGCCACAACACTTCCATTTACAAAATGTAAAAAGAATAACTATAAAACAGTTTCCAGTTATTTAATTTATGAATTATACGTTAAAATTTACGATAATTAGAGTCAGAATTAGTTGGTGTTGCGCACTGCACTTAGCAATAAGTTTCCATAAGGAACAATTTTTTAGTGAAGGAATGACGCATAGGTGGGGAAAATTCTGGCTACAAGCTTTGAAGGCACACACTTTCGTGAATGACGCGTGGTCTAAAAGTCTACTTCGGCAGTTTAATTGGATCCGGAAAGTATGTTCGTTTTGAATATTTTCTTCTTAATCTCACTAAATCAATCAATAGGCCCTTGATGAAAATACATTTCCATTTATTGTAACATTTTAAGCTTATTAACTTTTTCACTTATTAATGTATTTTTAATTTCATTTGTAAATAGTTCAAAAGTTTAGCACAATACTAAATAAAAGAAATTAATTAATATTGCCAAATAGAAAAAAATATCAGCGTTCCGTAACCTTAACACTAATTGAAATGATTGAAGGCGTTATCATTGTCAACAATACTATTTATTTCAATAATATCATCATCAGTTTTCTGATTAAAGAAAAAATAAACAAAATTAGTATTAAAATTGTTACATAATTTAAAACATCTTAAGAAATGAAAGGGGAAGAATTAAAGAAAGTTTTAAAATCGTTTTAGAGTTAGATCGTTTAGAGTTAGTAATATAGTAGTTTAGAAATATAGTAGATTTAAAAACTACTATATTACTAAACGATCTTACTCTCCGCCCCCTCCTTTCTTTCTTACTTTAATTATTCCTCTTTCATTCCTTAAGATGTTTTAAATTATATAACTCTGATAATTTTAGTTTTGTTTATATTGTTCTTGTATCAGAAACCTGATGATGATGGCTAAGCTATCGAAAGCTGATATTATTGAAATAAATAGTATTGTTGACAATGATAACGCCTTCAATCATTTCTTCTGAAGAAGAGTAACCCACAGCCAGCTCCAAATGAAGGCGATTTCACTTTATCACATAGGACCTTTCCCTACCATTTTATTTCCCGTACTGTTTTTCTTCTCAATACTGATCAGGCAGACGCGTCCCAGCTGAAGGATTATTTTGTTCCGTGCGTCGACAATCCACGGATTTTTGTATATATTATACTCTTAGAGCTCTTTCCATGTTTGAACAGTTGCATTGATAACTGAATGTAATTATTCTGTTGAGCTTGGTTGTGAACTTTCTAGGAACTAGTCATTTGTATTCCGAACAGACAAAGTAGCTTGCTGATGACACATATTCACTATCTGCTGAGAGCCTTGGCACGAGCGAATCGACTACAATGAATGTGCTGTTTTGTTTGAAAATTCCGGGTATTGGTGATTATTCCTTACCCGGGAGTCAGATATTTATCTACGCTGAATTCCTTTGTGATGTCATTACGAATCACCTGTACAGTTTTTAGCAGCGCTCAGACTTTCCGTGCAACTTTCTAGGAATGTACGCAGAATAGATGAGATATTCTAGGACTCCACACTAGATACCAGAGAAAGGTATTTTGCAGAATTGATCGAGGGGTTTATGGGAGCTTGGAATTAGAGCATTCAAGAGACAGAGACTCTTTGGAACATTCCTGAAAATCATGTCTGTCCAATCCTGCGAATGTTAACTCCCACTACTGTGCTCATTATCATCATTATCATTATTATAATCATTATTATCATTATTATCATTATTATCATTATTATCATTATTATCATTATTATCATTATTATCATTATTATCACTATTATCATTATTATCATTATCATTATTATCATTATCATTATCATTATTATTATTATTATTATTATTATTATTATCATCATTGATGTTGTTGATACGAATATTCTGAACACAACGTTTCCGCAATGCGTTTGCAGATGAAGTGCCGCCACCGTTTCTAACGTCAATAACTAAATGAGTTGCAGCTGCAAAACCACTCCCCAAACGTCACTGTCGGTTGGCTTTTCCTTGAAGTTTAAATAATAGCACTTCAAGTTCTGAACACAAAACAAATATATTGTTCATGTATTCGTACATAAGGGATCAATAGGCTATTGTACCTTCTCAGTTTCCTCTTGAGAATCTCTTTTCCCATTTTTCACTACTTTATGGTTTTATCCGATCTCTCCAGAAGTCGGTACTATTTGAGTTATATCTAGTTCATACCAAATGGATAATCAAGAGCTGTGCACAGAAGCGTCCATTCTCTAGTGAACTCAACCGACTTCTCTCAAGAACCCCGCGTTGATGGTAAACGACGCTCAATTGTTTCCACGAGTTACACACAACTCCTACAATATTTAAATATTCATATCGTAACATTATTATTATTATTATTATTATTATTATTATTATTTACTTTTATTATTAGTATTATTATCAAATTAGTATTTGAAAAACCAAGACCAAAACAATGGTATTTGTGGGAAAACATCCTATACGCACCAAAATAATTTTTGGAAACTACGACGCTGGAAAAAGATAGCCGTTATAAATACTTGGGTTTTAACATAACATTCTTCACAGAAGTGGATATAGATGAAAATATCTTTAAATACCAGAATACATGCGGAACCATTCGGCGAACTCTTAAAGGTAAAACACGCAGAGATACACTAATGTGGATATATTAAGTTATGGATGTCCCGTCTCTGTTGTTCGGAAGTGAATGCTGGACTCTAAGAGAGAAAAATAAATAGGCGTTACAGTTTGCAGAAATGATTTTTTGAGATTTGTAAAAGAATGTACCAGACTAGATGAAATCAGACATGAGGAAATTCGAAAAGAATTAAAGGCTCAAGCAATCAATGACAAGGTACAATATTACAGACAGAAACGGTTACAACTCGTGGAAAGAATGGAAGAAACTCGCATTCCAAAGCAGGTATTTAAGTATAGATCTCAAAGCAGAAGAGACACAAGTAGACCGCTCAAAAGATAAATTCGTTGACGCCGGAACAGGTCATGGACCTATCCTTGAAGAGGAGAATATGAAAAAGAATAAGAAATAATTATTTTGTAAATTATTTCAGATAATTGCGTGTGTTTGCTTTTATGTTAATAGAAAGTAAAAGAATACATAAACTCACATTTTGCTTAGCAATTTCCTGTACATTAACATGATTATGAATTAAGTAACTAATAACTACCGTCATCTTCTAAACTCTGCATTCTCTTTCAAGATTTTCA
The DNA here is from genome assembly GCA_011170035.1 of Teleogryllus occipitalis. Classification (NCBI taxonomy): domain Eukaryota; kingdom Metazoa; phylum Arthropoda; class Insecta; order Orthoptera; family Gryllidae; genus Teleogryllus; species Teleogryllus occipitalis. The sequence continues at coordinate 70,973 of BLKR01004750.1, read as the reverse complement.
AAAGCGTTGTATATACGGATCACTATTTTCCTTTCCCAAATATGATGACATATATTATTCAATATTTCAACGAGTGATGTAAATGAAGTAATTAAATACAATAATATTTCTGCACAATTACAATTTTCTGAGTAATTTCACGATATCCAAATATTACATTTATATTAGTTTCTCTTTAACAGCTATGTTTGTGTTATAGGTATTGTATCCGTTCTCCTCTTTTAAACATCCATAACAAAGGGGCAGATGAGAGTATGAATCTACAAATAGCAGGACCGCGTGCGAGAAAGTACACACGTCACCTACTTCACTAAATACACATCTCCACATTTATCACAATATTGGATGTACCGCAGTCCAACACGCCGCTAAAACATTCTGTTTGGGAGCGTCTGCCGCGAGGCGCCATAACATGACGTTAAAGAAGCTGTAGCGGAGGCTTGGTATTGGCATTTTAACGCGCAGCGAAAATGCACATGTGTCGTGTTGGTGTCGGGTGGCGTCCGCGAGCGCTCGTCCAGCCCCGCCGCCCCCGCCCCCACCTCCCACGCCGCCCTGCCACCCCCGCCACCACGGCGCGCCCTCGTGGCCCCCGCCGCACCCACCGCCCCCGCCACCCCCGCCGCCCCCGCCGCCCCCGCCGCCCCCGCCGCCGCCGCCGCCCCCGCCACTCCCGCCGCCCCCGCCGCCCCCGCCGCCCCCGCCGCCCCACCGCTCCCCGCCTTCAACGTCCCCATCCCCCACTGTTCCCCGCCATCACCCCTGCCCCCGTCGCAGCCGCCGCCCTCGTCGCAGACTCCACCCCACCACTTCCCGCTCCCGCCACTCCAGCCGCCCCCGCCGACCATACCGCCCCTACCGCCAACTCACCCGCCGCTGCCGCAGCCTCCATCCCGCCGCCTTCCCCGCGCTCCTGCATTCCGTCCCCGTCCCCCCACCGTCACCCCTACCATCTCCCCGTCGCCGGCGCTGTTGGCGCTTTTTGCGCCTCGCAGCGACACTCGATTGATCGACGCGCGCGACGGCTGCGCGACGGAGCGTGTGCCCGGGACGCGACGCCACGCCGGCGCTGGCGCAATTAGTGACGGACACAACCAGACACCCACAATGCACCTTATCCCTCCTAGTCAAGTTGCCATTTACATTTTTAAACAAAAATTATACGACTCACAGGAACAACACCAGTGTTATCCATAGCTCTCAACTAGCAACAGTACTAAGTTTCCCAATGTAAAGAATATTAGGATTTATCCTTTACCTCCTACTACTTATATCATTATATATTGTCGCCTTTCACTGGATGATTAGTCAAATGTGAACGAAAATTAAATTCGCTGGCATTTTTCAAAGATACTGAAACGTATACGGATATTTTCCGGTATTTGTTGTCAATAAGCGGTAATATTCTTCTGTATTCATTGTCAATAACTACTCTGATTTCAATTTTAGTGACAGTCTTTTGGCCATTTTCAATGGTGACAGTGTGCCTGTTGGGAGCGCTGGACGACATAAAAATTTGTTTCAATTCTCAGTAATTGGGAGGGTGTTGTGTTTAATGCTGACGGTGGGCTATGTGTGTACAGGACGGGGCTGGCGCCAAGCTGGTCCCAATACTCATGTTTGATGGTTGGGAGGGCGTTGTGTTTAATGCTGATGGTAGGCTGTGTGTGCGCAGGGCGGGGCTGGCGCCCAGCTGGTTCCAATGCTCATGTTGTGGTGGTTGGGAGGGCGTGGGTGCCATGCTGACGGTGTGCTGTGTGCGCAGGGTAGGTCTGGCACCGAGCTGGTTCCAATTCTCATGTTGTGGTTGGGAGGGCGTGTTGATTAATGCTGACGGTGTGCTGTGTGTGAGCAGGGCAGGGCTGGCGCCAGCTGGTTCCAATGCGCATGTTGTGGTGGTTCGGAGGGCGTTGTGTTTAATGCTGACGGTGTGCTGTGTGTGAGCAGGGCAGGGCTGGCGCCCAGCCGGTTCCAATGCTCATGTGGTGGTGGTTGGGAGGGCGTGTGTGCAGTGCTGACGGTGTGCTGTGTGTGTGCGCAGGGCGACGTATGCCGCGGCGGGGCTGGCGCCCAGCTGGTTCCACGCCGCCAACGTGCTGCTGCACGCGGCCGCGTCGCTGCTGTTCACGCGCGTGTGCCGCGCCGTCGCCGGCCTCACCCCGCGCTTCGCCGCCGTCGCCGGGCTCCTCTTCGCCGCGCACCCCGTGCACACCGAGGCGGTGAGTACTCTCTCTCTACCTCCTCTTCCCCTGCACACCGAGGCGGTGAGTACCCTCTCTGTACCCTCCTCTTCCCGTGCACACCGAGGCGGTGAGTACCCTCTCTCTACCTCCTCTTCCCCTGCACACCGAGGCGGTGAGTACCCTCTCTCTACCTCCTCTTCCCCTGCACACCGAGGCGGTGAGTACCCTCTCTGTACCCTCCTCTTCCCGTGCACACCGAGGCGGTGAGTACCCTCTCTCTACCTCCTCTTCCCCTCTTCCCCTGCACACCGAGGCGGTGAGTACCCTCTCTGTACCCTCCTCTTCCCGTGCACACCGAGGCGGTGAGTACCCTCTCTCTACCTCCTCTTCCCCTGCACACCGAGGCGGTGAGTACCCTCTCTCTACCTCCTCTTCCCCTGTACACCGAGGCGGTGAGTACCCTCTCTGTACCCTCCTCTTCCCGTGCACACCGAGGCGGTGAGTACCCTCTCTCTACCTCCTCTTCCCGTGCACACCGAGGCGGTGAGTACCCTCTCCCTACCCACACCCGGGCGCTGCCCTCCTCTTCCCGTGCACAAAGGCGGTGAGTACATCTCCTCTCTACTCTTCCCAACGCCTTCAGTCCCTCAGCAGAAAATGCTGTTGCGCGCTGATTGGAAGCGTTTGATATGTTTATTGGAGGGAACTGCGATTTGATTCCTCTCTTACTCTGCTTCATATATTTTACGTTTTGAAATGTCAATAGCATCTGGCTGTGTGTCCTGAGGAGGACGTTTTCAATGTATAGTATGCTGTTCACGAAAATGTAAACATAATTACCGATATCAACCGTCAATTGCCAATCTTGTATTCTAATAATAATTTAAATCTGCATAAACAAACAAATGTGTATAAATTGGAGTCAGAAAATAATTTGTTCTCCATCATGTCCATAAATCGCATGTGGCCACTGAGGTGTCAGAAGATCTTCCAAATTGTGCTCAAAGAGTCTTTGTTTGATTGAAGAAGACTTTGTTTGTGCATGTTAAAGATATCGGGGGTGTCATCAAGTATTTATTGTGCTACGGTTTAAATATTGGTACACGCACAGTGTGATGTTTCGTTAATTTTGCATACATTTAGGTTGAGTAATGTCATCAAAAAGAGATATGTCATGAATATCGACGTTTTTCCTGCAACCAGATTGTTGTTGAATTGTTCTTTTCTCATTTTTAATTGGCAACAGGATATGTCAATGCGTCTCTTGGTCTAGAATCCCGTTTTAATATTTGGCATTTTGCCAATACAGTCTGGATTTGTTACATTTTTCGTAATTGTTTTTCTGTTTATTTGTAGCAACCTTAGCATAACATCCTGATGTAAGGGCTTTTTGAGAGAAAAGCAGCTATGTACACTAATGAATACATCATGCTTATATTTAGAACTTTTGTCGAAAATAGGCTTGAGGTGGATATGAGAGGCACTTACATTATAATACAATACTACATCTTCATTAATTCCAAAATATTACATTCCCCCCCCCCATGTTTCAAACCCTCGTGTATTGTGATCAAGATGAGGTTACATTATTTTAAGAGACCACGTTCCTGCGTACATCTGTAACTGCCCCTTCTATGTGAAAGTGCATCAACAATATAAAAGAATATTATTGTCAAATAATTGGAAAAAGTGAAGTTCAGTGGTTCTCAAATTCCCAAAATACTCTAAGAAATCTGAAACAGCTATGCAATTCTAAACTAATCTTCAATATTTTCAATGCGTGATTATCACTAGAAGAATTAAAAGTATGTCTGTTAAAAACGATAAAATGTTTGCTAAAGCAAATACAAAATTATCGTAGATAATGCAAGAAAATTTAATATCTGAAAGAAGTCTCACCCTTAAATATGTTAATGACAGTAATTTTGACTTACATTTTTGACATTTAATTGCAGCTGTTAAGCAATTTTTGAAGTCTAGAATATTCTCGAACAAACTCATTTTATTGTGAAAGAAATGCAATTAAGCTAAAATGTCATAAGAATTTGTTGGCGAACTTATTTTAATTCTCCAATTTACTTTTTACATTTTAAGAATGGATTGGCAAAATTTCATACTGTGATTTGTGTAAAAGTTTTATAAATGTTTTTTTGAAATAAACGTGTATTTGAGAGTACACTTCTTAGTAGGCAATTTTCGGAATAGTTCTTTATTTTTGTTTTTTTCGTGTTTCTTCCCCGAACAAATTTGTAAATATATTATTTTTTGGTTATAGATGCTTTCCGTTGTAAGTAAGAGAATATTCCACCAGTGTCATTCATACATCTTTTAGAACCAGTTGTTTGAAACTTTTCAGTAATTGTCAGAACTACTATCATTCTTCGGAAATGAGCGATAATGATGACAAATAGACTGTCAATTATAACGAAAATAAATCTCAAACAAGATATCATAAATACAACTTGGCACCCGTACTAGAAAGTAGATTAAGTCTGCAATCAATATTCATCCGTCGAGGGCCCCCTCAACATCTGACTGGGTCGTTAAGAACATCGCAGCTTCGGAATCGGATCCAGATTTCCTGGCCTCTGCCTGCGGCAACCCCGCATCCACCCTTTTCCGGTATAGGATTACACCGCCGTAATCTTTTGGCTGCGAACAGTGTCATTATGTACCTCCGACCGCCCCTTTCTTTTTTCCTTCAACGAGGGAGGGAAAAAGCGCGCGCCTCCTGATATATGTGAGGGATGAAATTGCTGCGAACCCTCACAGGCGCGCTAATGCAGCGCCAAGGGGCGCCGGGGGGGTGGAGAGGGCGGGGCCGGGGGGGGCGGGGCAGGAGGGTGCAGTTTGCTGACAAAGTGAGGTGCGGCAGCCCCGGGAGGCTCGTGTTGCGGTCACGTGACGAGGAAATAGATGGCGCTGGAGGCGGGAGGGTAAGGAGGGTCAGCCGCCGGCGCCATCCCCGCCCCCGCCCCCGCCCCCGCCGCGCCGGCCGCAGTTTTCCCTTCCGCCGAGCAGCGGCGATGTTGCGCTCCCGAGAGCGCCGCTTGAGGCCTCGTGGCGTGCAACCGCCAAGACCTTCTTTGGGGGCATTTTTCGGCGATGCGCCACTGGTGCGGCGCATTGGTTCACTCGCACTTGCGGTGATGCGCCTCTGGTGCGGCGCATTGGTTCACTCGCACTTGCGACGATGCGCCTCTGGTGCGGCGCATTGGTTCACTCGCACTTGCGGTGATGCGCCTCTGGTGCGGCGCATTGGTTCACTCGCACTTGCGGTGATGCGCCTCTGGTGCGGCGCATTGGTTCACTCGCACTTGCGACGATGCGCCTCTGGTGCGGCGCATTGGTTCACTCGCACTTGCGACGATGCGCCATTGGTGCGGCGCATTGGTTCACTCGCACTTCCGGCGATCGCACCACTGGTGCGGCGCATTTGTTCACTCGCTTTTGCGGCGATGGCACAGTTGGTGCGGCGTTTGGTTCACTCGCACTTGCGGTGATGCGCCACTGGTGCGGCGCATTGGTCCACTCGCACTTGCGACGATTGCGTCACTGGTGCGGCGCATTGGTTCACTCGCGCTTGCGGCGATGGCGCCATTGGTGCGGCGCATTGGTTCACTCGCACTTGCGACGATGGTGCCATTGGTGCGGCGCATTGGTTCACTCACACTTGCGGCGATGCGCAACTGGTGCGGCGCATTGGTTCACTCGCACTTGCGACGATGCGCCTTTGGTGCGGCGGGGTGAGTGAACTAAAGATATTCCGCGAAATATAGTAAGTGGCTAAAGTTTCACGGTTGGCAGTGGATTTGTTGTTAGGACTAACATTTATTTAACACTTTTTTAAATTGCTAGATTATTAATAAATCTCATTTTCACTTGCAATCTTCCTTTTAACTTAATTAACATTTCTATTGTATTAAAAATGAAAATGTTAATTATGTTAAAGGTTAGTTTTTTAGGTTGTACTGAATGTTAGAAATTGTGTATTTGATCAATTGACCCGCAGTGCCCACAATTATATATTTACCAGGTTATTACACAATTGGAGAGATATCATTACCCAATTATAAATCATGTTATTCCTCCAAGGTCGTAATGGATTCATAAAGCTTCTAATAACCTCCTGAAACTATTGAGTTTTCATTCAATCAACTGCTAAAAATTCATGTTATAACCAGATAATTCTGCCCTATTTATTATCACAATAATATACTAGTAACTAGCTTACAAGTAATAGATGTTGAGTTGCTACCCTTACAATCCCTTTTCTAACTTAAGTACTATTTGGAATTTAGAAGAATATGGACAATATGTATAAAGATTCTGCTTGATTTATAACAAAATATGTAATTGAATGGATATTAAAATGGGGTATTAAAAATGAAAGAGGTCATATTTCAAATGGTACTAATAACTAGCTTACAAATAATAGATTGTCTTTTGAGTAATTATACTATTTTGGTGTTTTATGAGTCATATAATTCGGTGAATCTTCTGGCAAATTTTTTGTGTTTTATCTTTTGACATTCGTGAATTCGGGGGCGCGGGCGGTGGGCGGTGTGTGCGGTGGGCGTGAGCGGTGGCGCGGGCGGTGATGTGGGCGGGGGCGCGGGCGGTGGGCGGGGTGGGCGGTGGGCGTGAGCGGTGGTGCGGGCGGTGATGTGGGCGGGGACGCGGGCGGTGGGCGTGGTGTGCGGTGGGCGTGAGCGGTGTCGCGGGCGGTGATGTGGGCGGGGGCGCGGGCGGTGGGCGGGGTGGGCGGCGCAAGTGGTGATGTGGGCGGCGCGAGTCTCTTCTTGTTTCCTTCATTTCTTCCCCTCTCACTTATATACACTTTCACGTACATGCACTACACTATCACACATGCTGGAAGACCAGTCGGAAGCTTAGAACTGATCCCTGCTGGAGCGGTGCCACTGGTGGGAGATACCTGGTTGAGGAAACCCAATGTGTATGTCGGCGCCGGATCTCGCCACGCAGCGGGGGGAGATCACTGCCGGTTCACGGTTGGAGACTATGGAATGGATATTCGGCATGATTTGGTCTGCTGGTGGTGAACTTAAGCTTTTTTCGTGTCCGAAAACATTATACATCACAATATTTTGTGCGTTACAAGCAGCCGAGAAGACAGGAACAAATTGAGTTTTGGAGAAAAATGTAGGTGTTGAGGCTCCAAAATAGCTTGTTTTTGGTAGAACATCAAATGATGATTCGGGTTAACAACAAGACTCCTTCCTCCTTTTGTAACCTCGACACCAGAGAAAATTCTGAAAGCTAATTGTAGCTCGCTGTAGTTTACCTTAGTGTACGAATTATCTATATATTTAAAAAAATAAGGTATTCTGCCATGGCTTCGTTTAGAGCTTCTACTGAACCGATTATTGTATTTTTTCTTTTAAATGAAATAATATGATCCCTAGATGTGTTATCAGATATTGTTTGTGTTGATTCACCAACATTTACGGTGTAAATTAATTAATTAAATCATTCTTTAATAGTACGCTTATC